>JAPCYS010000971.1:0-35909 GCA_028641055.1 Alopecurus myosuroides
GTGAGCACGGGGACGTGCTCCCGGGCGCTCCCGTCGTGCAAACGGCTGCCCACGATGTCCGGGGGGTGCGGGGTGGCGTGCTACTCCTCTGTGTGTTGAGGTGAGGCGAGATGGAGGCGTGTCGTGGCAACAATGGTCGCGCACTGTGCATCCTCGGGTTGTCGCCCCTTTCTTTCTCTCCTCTGCCTCCTCTGTTCCCACGCCGTTCTCTCCCTCTCTAGTTGACCTCCAACGGATCCAAAGCGTGCTAACAAGAGTAGACACATAGGGGTATGGGTTTGGCAAAGTGGCACTGTCCAAAAAGCACTCAAACAAACAAAACAAACATCCAAACTTCTGTAAAAAAACAAATTCAGAAAGTTCAGAAAAAATGACTCAGTTATTTTTGCCAAGTGTTGAAACAGACAGAATCAACAAAAAGTTCCTTTTGTTAGGCTCGAATAAATTCTAAATATTGTTTCCCAAGTTGTAGATTATTGAACATGATTTGAAATTACAGAAACATATTTTGAAAACAATTTGGAATAGTGGAAGGCTTTGAAAACAAAGTGGAAAAAGGGATACTTTCTGTTTTTCTCTGTTTTCTAAAATTCCTTTTTATGTCTTATTTTTCTTCCACAAAAACAGACATGCATTTGATTGTTTTCTTATTCCAAACTCCAAACCAAGCTTATAGATTTGTATTCCATATATCATAGAACACATTCATGCCAAGAAAACATAAAATGGGATTCTCTAACATATTGAAAACAAGTGCTAGATATTGATACTTGGCTAGTTTTTCAAAAACAATTCTAAATAGAAACCTCAAAGAAAAACATCCAAATTTTCTTTTGACATTTTGTTTCTTGATTCAAACAAAGTCAAATAACATTGTTAGGTTGAAAGCAACATTCATAAAACAATTGGGATAAAAATTCTTTAAAACATCATATGGAAAACATCACAGAAACAATAAGAATCATCAGGAAAATTTGATATTTGATTTTAAACAAAAGCTTGCTTCATTGCATAGATATTCATGGTCTCATACATAATATTGGGTTACATCAATGCATTAAAAAAAGTTTTTGTTGGCCCACAAATTGGCTTCCTTAGCTACCTTACAAGTGGTCCACAAACTGGGGTGTGACACACTTGCTGCGAGCGTACGCTTGACTTGCCCACGCGCAGGTCGCTCGCGAGCCAGATACGTGCCTACGTGGAGCGCGCCTTGCTCACGATCGGCTACATGGGCCTAGACCATTACGCGACGAGGAAGCCAGACAAAAGGGATTACAACTCACATGATGGTGTGCATTTTTTTAAATATTTTTGCTCATCCTTTATCCTTTATTTCTAGAATATTTTTAGGATTAAATCTTTAAGTCCAAATATAAAAAGTATTTTCAAATTGAATATATTTCAAAATCTAAATAGTTTATGAAAATGTACAATTTTTTAAATGGTTGACAGTTTTTTGGAATGAATTTTTTTTTGAATGAACAATTTTTTTGAGTGATGAACTTCCTTTTTTGCATATGAACAAATTTAAAGTGGTGAACAATTTTTAAGTGGTGAATAAAATAAAATTCGGATGAATCAAAAAATAATAGTTAATGGAAAATGCTCATGAACTAATAAATAATAGTGAACAGAAAATAAACTATAATTTGGTTGTACAAAAATATCGGTGAACAAAATATAATAGTGAACATAAAATAAAATAAAGTTCAAGTGAATATAAAATAATAGTGAACATATAATGTAGATGAACTTAACAATAATAGTAAATAGAAAAGAAACTAGACTTTGAAAACGTTAAAAATGTCATCGGTAAAAAATTTCAAGGTAAATGTGTTCACAGGTGAAAAAATATTCAAGAACAAAAAATTAACGGTTAAATGTGTTTATAGGTAAAAACATACATGAACAAAAAAAATGGCAAATGTTCACGGGTTTAAATCAGATGGAAAACAAAATTCACCCAAAAGGGGATGAAAAAAAATACAAACAATAGAAAATACAGAATGAGAATGAAATCATAAAAATTAAAACAAAAAAGTAACGAGAAAATCAAAGAAATAGAATAAAGAAAAAAGAAACAACGAAGGAAAAATAAAACGGATGGGCAGGCGCATGACGGAGACTCGCGAGTGTTGGGAATATTCCCTAGAGGCAATCATGTATGATGTAATTCCCACTGTATTCATAAAGTTATTAAGTTGTCCTTGTTTTGAACATCTGATATATGTCACTGAATATGTGATTCGATTGTGGAACTATATATTCATGTTGTTCATACTAGATTGTCCTTGGTCATTTAGGTTGTGCTGGACACACACCCTAGACTAATGTGAGTGTTGGCTGATGACACGGTTCCACTTGTCATGGGCATGGTGATGCTATTCCAACGTTCACGGACTTGGCTAAAGAGTTTAGCAAGTCGGACTGACCCACATTGAGATGCAACGAGCAAGTCGTCATTTGCATGTCTCAATCAATGTAATCCTTAGACCTGAGGTTGTCGCACAATCCGAGTTGTGGATCACCGATTTAGGTTCTGTCAAACGTTGTTCTGTGACAAGGCAACTATAAAGGCAGAGTTCGGGTCGAATGAGAAGCAAGCTGCGTGATGTGGATAATCAAGATGGGATTTTGCCCCTCCTAATGGAGAGATATTCTCTGGGCCCTCTCGAGTGATATGATTCAGGAAGCATGGCCATGCGCGAATCAGTTAAGTGTTAACTGTGTCGGTTGACTAAGAGTTAGTCAGATGAATCGCATATCACGGATCGAGAAGAGAGTTGAACTATTTAAGGGATGACGATAAATCGCCTATAGTTCGACAAGGTATATCGTGAGGCAAAAAGGACTAAGATGAATATCACATTGAAAGGTATGTCGTCATGACTCAATGGTACTTGGGAGTCGGCACGTTCTGCTAGGAGCCGCTACCGATTGATCGATTGGGAGTTGGACTCCAATCGTGTCCAAGTCGCCATGAGCCTGCAGGGTCGCACACTTAAGAGCGGGAGCAAGTATTGGTTGGGTTGGACCCGAACCGGAAATGGACTGAGCTAGTGAGTCGGACTCACAGAGGGAATGGGCCACAAGTGTTGTGCAGCCCATTACCATACGCTATATAAAGAGGGGCGCAGGTTGCCCAGCGGGCACGTTAGTCCACTCTCCCATGCGTTGGGAACCCTAGCCCCACTCAGTCCAGCCGCCGCACCGGACCTAGCAGTCCGCCGTCGGAGCTCCTCCTCGTACGTGTGGATACCGGCAGAGGTGCTGTACGTTCAGCACTTCGACGTTCGAGGGATTGGATCGGCCAGACCGGATCGTGGGACTGCACTGCCCCGACGCGCTGCACCGATAATCCGCACCTGCGCGTCTAGTGGTAATACTCGTGGTCTTCTACCTCGGCTAGATCTTGGAAGCATCGCGTAGAAAAAGTTTTGTTTATCTCTACGCGTTCCAACAGCGAGTTGGTACACCACCTCGCGCACTATGTCTCGCTTAGAGCATCTCTAGTCGCGCCCCCAAAGGCCGTCCCCAAGCGCCTTCCCGTCCGGACAGGCCCCGACCTTGCCCACTCCCGCCCCCCATTGGGCCTTCCCGTCCGGACGTCCCCTTGTTCCCGTCCGGCAAACCCAGCCCAACCCCGCCTCCCAAGGGTTCCCGTAGGGGCGTAGGATGAGTCGTTCCGTGCCGCGGGCCCGTCTTGCCAGCGACACAGGCGCCCACCAAAAACCCTTTTCGTTCCAGGCGCCTGCCATTTCCCTCCCCACCGCCGCTCGTCTTTGCTGCCCCTCCCGCCTCCTCTCCCGCCGCCGGCGCCATGGCTCCAAAGGGCCGCCGAGACAATCGGCGAAGAACGCGAAGGTCGGCACGCTTGGCGTCAACCGCCGCGTGCTGCAGCCGCGCCCACCAAAGGAACAGCCGGAAGGCATGACCGGCGCCAAGTGGGCGGCCGACCAGCTGCGGCGCGATGCCTCCACGACAGAGCACTGGCTTCGTCGCGAGAGGTCGGAGACCCGGACCGTGGCGGCGACCCTAGATACGCCGGTATGCGCGGTCGCAGACGGAGGAGATAGCCCGGGAGGCGCATCGAGCTCGTTGACTTCGGCGTCGCCGTTCCGCATGGACGCCTCTAGCACGCCGCGCTCGCAGTAGAGGCTTGGTCGCAGCCCAGGCTTCTCCTCGAACTTCAACGAGCCCGGCGGCTATGTCGGCTACGCGCTCGGCTACGGCGGCAACTTTGGCGGCTTCGACCCCAACCAACTGCACTCGTTCGGCGGCGTACCCAGCGGCGCCGGGACGGGGCTCGGCCTGAATGAGGCGTACGACGGTACGAGGTGTCCCCGGGATTGCGCCGGCATGGCGCGGTGGTCGGGAAGGTCCGGTCCGAGCGCACACTGCTGTTCGAGGATGGCGCCCACAACCTGTTCGACACCGGTACCGAGGCCTCCTTCGGCACCCAGCGCCCTCTGGCGGCTACGACTTCCGCACCCAGACGCAAGATGGTGGCGGGAGCGACGTTGTCGACGAGGAGCGAGACGTCGACAACGCCGATGAGGACGAGGATCAAGATGTTTATGGCGCCGGGGATGATGTGGAAGCCGAGGATGAAGAAGAGAAGAAGAAGAAGAAGAAGAAGAAGAAGAGGAAGGATGGAAGCCGTGGCATAGCTTGGACGGCGGAAGAGGACGAGTGCTTGATAGACTCCTGGAGTGCCATTACCCAAGACGTGATCACAGTTGCAAACCAAACGAGCGATTCGTATTGGAAGAGGATTCTCTCGGAGTTTGATGAGCGCAAGTATCAAGTGACATACGTACATTACGTCATGGGTCGTAACTAGAGCATGCTAGCTAATCGATGGGCAACAATCCAAAAGCCGGTGAACAAATTTCAAGGAGCCTTTGACAACATCATGGCGAGGTCGAAGAGTGGCAAGACACTGAAAGACCAAGTAAGTTTGCGCGTCTCATCTTCTCGTATGCAATCACAACATTCATGCATCTCCTAATCTTTGACTTCTCTTGTTGCTAGCTCGTTGATGCCATCTCATTGTACAAGGCTCTCCACGAGAAGGACTTTGTGCTTCTACATTGTTTCAACAAGTTGCAATACAATGAGAAGTGGAAAAATCATAGGCTCCGACTCAACAAGAAGCCTGGCGATGCTCAAATAAAGGAGGTGGTGCTCAACTCGGAAAGGCCCATAGGAAACAAGAAGGCAAAGGCGGCAGCGGTGGCGGTGACGAGCTCGGAGCGAGTGCACGCCGCAATTGACAAGGTCACGGAGAATGTCGCGAAGAGCTCGGCCAAGAGACGTGCCGCATCCGAGGCCAAGTGGGCGGAATTCTCCAAGAAGACGGACAAGAAGCTCGAGATCGAGGCCGGCAAGGCGGCGTACAAGAAGAGGCAGGGGGACTTCATGATTCTCACGACGGGCACGTTGAACCTTGATCCGCAGACGAGGGCGGCGTGTGAGGCGATGCGTCCTGACATCCTCGTGGGCCTCGGTCCGGCGTCCACGACAACCAACGGCGCGGTGTCCTCAGCGTCCACGGAGTGGCACAAAGCGGCAGCCCCGAGCGCTGCCCCGAGCGGCGACAACAACGAGACGCTGGGCGAGACCCAGGGCACCGGCGACGAGTTCCATATCTACACTCCCGACCCCGGTTTCCTCGGCTCTAACGACGTCGTGAACGTTGATTGACAAACTCCGAGCGCGCCGACGACGAATTCGTATGGTTTTATAATGCCAAACCGTTAAATTATGGCCAAAAAACATAATTATGTAAAACTTTATTTATTTTTTATCTGAACAATTTAAAAACTTAGGGAAAAATGGTTTGAGGGTTTTGGTCTGGAGGCTGCGAGTCGCCCAAGGAGCAAGTTGCGCGCGTGGGAGAGTCGAGCCTACCGCTCCTAGCAAGCGATACATAAGGGCATCTCCAGCCGTCCCCCCAGGACGCGAATTAGCGCTGTTTTCCTCGAAAAGCGCCGTTTTTTCTACAAGCCGCCCCCCCAGAACCCGAAATAGCACCCTTTCGGCGGAAATTAGCGCCGTCGCACCCAGGCGGAACCCAGCCCATTGGGTTCGGCTTGGGGGGCGGCGGAAGGAAAAGCGCGCGTGGGCCAGCGTTGTCGGCGAGGGAACACCATTTATCCCACTTTCCCCACCCCGACTCGGCTTTTCCTCTCGCTCGGCTCGCCGTCGCCACCCCGTCGGCCACCCCCCACGTCGCCACCGTCGGCCGCCATCACACACGAGCGGCGAGGCAAACCACCGTCGCCTAGCTCCACCACACCGTCGCCGTCATTTACTCGCGCCTCCGCCGCGGGGGAGGTTGTTCCCGGCGAACCGCGTCCACCACCCGCAAGGTGTTCGACGTTCTGTCCGAGCCATGGACTCTGACGCCGAGGAGATGCTCGCCGAGCTCTTCGACGAGGAAGATCAGGCCGCCATTGATGACAAGGAAGACTTGCTGATCCTGAGCAGCCTGGCCGGCTTGCAGGCCCAGGCCGCCCAGCCGCGGCGTGCTGGATCGAGGCTCGGTCGCCGCAAGAGAAAGTCGAGGCAGCAGTACAAGGGCTACTACATCCTCTACTCCGACTACTTCGCCGAGGATCCCACCAACGACGAGAAGGTGTTCCGGCGTCGTTTCAGGATGAAACGCACGCTCTTCCTCAAGATCATGCATGTCATCCGGAAGTTCGACACCTACTTCAAGTTGAAGAAGGACTGCACCGGCACGGTAGGCTTTACCTCTATTCAGAAGTGCACGATGGCCATGAGGTTGCTTGCATACGGTGCTCCCACAGATGCACAAGATGACTACCTGCACATGAGCGAGTCCACGGCCCTTGAGTGCTTGAACAAGTTCTGCCGGGCAGTGGTTGCAGTTTTTGGCCCAACATACCTGCGATCACCCAATGCGCAAGACACTGCTCGTCTCCTCGCAGAGAATGAAGCAAGAGGCTTTCCTGGGATGCTTGGCAGTATCGACTGTATGCATTGGGCATGGAAGAACTGTCCATTTGACTGACGGGGGATGTACAAGGGAAAGAAAGGAGATTGCTCGGTGGTTCTTGAGTTGGCTTCGTACGATCTATGAATTTGGCATTTATTCTTTGGTATGTCTGGAAGTCACAACGACATCAATGTCTTGGAGTGCTCGAATGTCTTCGCCGAGATTGTCGAAGGCCATGCCCCCTGTGAACTATGAGATCAATGGACACCATTATACAAAGGGGTATTATCTTGCAGATGGCATCTATCCGAAGTGGGCAACATTTGTGAAAAGCATCTCCAACTCTATCCCAGGAAGCGCAAAAGTTTGGTTTCCAAGTGCCAGGAGGCTTGCAGGAAGGATGTTGAGCGGGCATTTGGTGTGCTGTAATCTCGATTCGCTGTTGTCTGGTACCCAGCTATGACTTGGTCGAAGTCCAACATGTGGGAGGTGATGCAGTGTTGTGTGATCTTGCACAACATGATCATTGAGAGTGACCGGGATGACCCGGTGCCTGACAGTGAGGTAAGCACACCATACTACCGGCAGTGCCCTCTTACAACTGTTGATCACCACGTGCCGACATCATGGACAGACTTCCTCACCAAGCGGCAGGAGATTCGACACGCTGGAACACACCATGCTCTGCAGAATGACCTGGTGCAGCATTTGTGGGCGCGAAAGGGAAATGTAAATGTTGAGGACGATGATGATTACTAGCGTAATTTATTTATTTTTTGTTTAAATTGTTGAACTATTTATTTGTGTGGCAAAACTCTATTTATTTGTGTGGTAAAACTTCAATTATTTGTGTGCCAAAACTCTACCTGCCCAAATATGGGTGAATCGCCGGCTTGGGGGCGGCCTGGGTTTCACGGCTGAGAAACGTCGCCCCTCCTCCTGATTTGCGCCGTTTCGCGCCGGGCGGAAAAAAGGGGGCAATTTTCGCGTCCTTGGGGTCCGAACGGGTGGAGATACCCTAAGGAAACCACTAGGCTTAGGCCGGTGCCATTGCGGGCAAGGAGGGGGGCGATAAGGCGCCTTATCGCCCGAGGCGGGGCGACAGCGGGCGAGGAGGGAGGCGAGAGGGGCCGGCCGGGCGGCAGCAGGCTCGCCCGGCAAGATGGGGCGGTAGCGCTGCCTGCCGCCCGCGCTGGCGGGGCGGTAGCGCCCGGGCCGGGCGATAGGCCGGGGCGAGAGGCGATAGGGCGGGGCGGCGCGATGGCGGGTCGAGGCGATAGGGCGGGGCGGTAGCGGGTAGCCGTTGCGGGGGGGCGTTGCGCAACGGCTAGCTGACGTGGTGCCCCCCATTGGTCCACGTCAGCTAGCCGTTGGGGGGAGCGTGGCTGGCTGGAAAAAATCAAAAAAAAATCACCCAAGAGAACCCGTCTGGGGGTCGGAGGTGAGTACAGCTCTAGCGACGCGACGGAGGAGAAGCGGCGTCCAATGGGCCACGGTAGGGCCAAGGCCGCGTTTCGCAAGGGAAAGAAGAAGGAGAAGGAATCGTCCAGTGAGGCATCAAGTGCAACCTTCGGAATGAAGAAAATGTGGAAAGATTTACTAAAGGTTAAGCTACTGCAGCAATATAACAAATTGCAAGACCGATCAACCGCCGGCATGAACGAAGCAGAAAAGCGCAAACATGCCAAAGCCATCCAGATAGTGGAAAAAGAGCTGGGCTGGAAGAGGGCGACGACGACGACGAGGAGGATGAGGATTAGATTTTTTTTATTTTATATGTAATTTTTAGAATTTATTATGCAATTTTATTAATTAGTATGTAATCGGTAACAATTTTAGTTCAATAAAATTATTTCCTTGCATTATTTGTAATGTTTTCGTCTCAAAAATATGTGTTGACGTGGAGGAGAGAGAAAAGCTGATGTGGCAGAGAGAGAAGCTACAGCCCGGGCTATAGCCCGTGCACTGGCACCGTGCCGTGAGAGTGGCGTGAGAGTGGCGTGAGAGTGAGAAAAAAATGTGACGTGGCGGAGCTATAGACCGTGAGAGGGAGTGATGCATTGGCACCAGCATTACTCCTTGGAGCAAAGCACATGATTAATTTGGGGTTAACGGTAACCTGCCCATTAACCGTCCCCAGATAAGACCTCTGGAACCAACTAAAAGTCAATCCAGCCAGACCAATTAAGCAGCAGATCTTCCGTATCAGAAAAATTAAGGCACATGATCATGTGCTGAATTGCTGACACCTGTATTTAAATTATTAGGCACATGATCGCTGTTGTCCAAGCGATGACGCAAATACTACAACAAGGAAGAGACAAACATAGCAAGGCCGTCAAGTCACAGAGCAGCAGCTCATGGACATGGAGATCAGAAAGGTGGACCTCCGCGGGCTGGATCCTGGCGGACCCGGTTGGGACGAAGCTCGGGATGCGGTCACCGCGTCCATGGTGGCCTACGGCTGCGTCCTAGTTCAACACGACGGGCTGCTGGACAGGGACCTCCGGCAGGCGCTCTTCGACCGCGCCATGCCGGAGCTCTTCGCGTTCCCAGTGGAGACCAAGCGGCGCAACGTGTACACCGATGTGCAGTACGGAGGGTACATCGGGCAGCTACCCGGAATGGCCGGTTACGAGAGCCTGAGCATTAAGGACGTCCCCGACGCCGGCGCCGTCGGCGACTTCGCCAAACTCTTCTGGCCACAGGGCAACCCCACCTTCTGGTGAGACAAGCTTACGATTCTTCATTACTCTGTTTTATGTATTAGCCAAATTATCATGTTTTGACATGGATCCAAAACCTGTCCAGTGAAACAACTGCCGGATTGGCCAGAGATGCTATTAAGCTGGAGCAGACGGTGACGAAGATGGTGTTAGAAGGCCTCGGCATCCGGGACAAGCACACCCTGGACGCGCACCGCGACCAGCTTCGCTATACCCTCCGGATGGCCTACTACGGAACTTCCCCCGAAGACGACGCGGCCAAAGTGTCCATGCCGGAGCACCGTGACTACGTCATGACCAGCATGGTTGTGCAGCACCAAGTCGAGGGCCTGGAGGTGCAGCTAAAGGACGGCAGCTGGTTCGCCGTGCCTCCTGAACCGGACACTTGCGCCATCGTCGCCGGCAGTATGCTTACTGTAATTCCGGCATTCCCCTGCTTGCATCTACTGTACTTAAAACTGTTAATAATCGCCTGATGACAACATTTTCCCCGGCATCCAGGTGGTGACCAACGGGCGTGTGCAGGCATGCCTCCACCGTGTGAAGACGCCGACCAACCGCGACCGCTTCTCGGCGCTAGTAGGCTGCATGCCCACCCAAGGTTGCACGGTGCGAGCGATGGAGGAGCTCGTCGACGAAAACCACCCTCTGATGTACCATCCCTGCGATCCTTACGAGTATGTCAGCTTCCAGTACTCGGAGGAAGGCCGCAAATCCAAGGACGTGCTCAAAGCTTTCTGCGGAGTAGGTAGAGATGAGCCTGCTGAGGCATGATCAAAGATCTGCGATTGGTCATTCCCATGGAAAAAATATCAACTTCTCGTGTTCGTTCTTTCCAGTATTACTGTACTACCTACTGACCACGCTTTCCTGTCGATATATGGAAGAAAATTTGCTACTGCTACAGCGTTCTTGTATCAAATTTTAGCAGACTATTTTTCTTCCAAGAAGATTGCTTTTGTTTCATCATACTTATATTGCGAGGTGACTCGCTGGGATTCCAGTAGCTGTGTTCCCAGCTTTTGGAAACAGAAATGCTAGACTTACGGATCCAAAACCTACGGACGTGGCTTACGGGATTACGTGTCCAATCCTAATTGGAGAAAATTTGCTACTGCTACAGCGTTCTTGTATCAAATTTTAGCAGACTATTTTTCTTCCAAGAAGATTGCTTTTGTTTCATCATACTTATATTGCGAGGTGACTCGCTGGGATTCCAGAAATGCTAGACTTACGGATCCAAAACCTACGGACGTGGCTTACGGGATTACGTGTCCAATCCTAATTGGTTTTCTACGCCCCGTCTTCCCCATCAAATCTGGACGGGGCTTGCCTGCGCCACACCTATGCGCCCATCCGTGCGCCCGGGACACGTGGCTATCATCCAGCGATTCTGCTCTTTGCGCGTGATTCTTGGCAACTAAAATAAATCTGTTAGAATTAGATTTATCTGCCCAAAGCACTTCGTCCCGTACGGACGCCTTTACTGTAACAGACACATGTTCACCCCGAACATGCGCCTCCACACAAACAGACGCCTCCTACCGGCGCCTCTCTATTGTAACCGACAATGCCAAGAGTCGGCAATCCATGTATAAATACCTATGTGATGATCAATGAAATTGAGAAGTTCATTCGTTCACTTTTACTCACAACACGTTATCAGCACGCTCCACATCTGAGCGATTTCGAGATTGAGAAGAAAAGAACCGGAGTATCTCCTTTTCTTAGCTCTGCTCGCGACGGCGGCCGCCGTCGCTGCTTCATCGCGCCACCATCACCATGGGATCTTCGTCGCCGGTCGCCACCACCGGAAAGGCGCGGGGCGTCGAACCAGCCCGTGCAGCCATCTGCGCGTCTGCAGTTCGACGTGCCCGCCTGGCATCTCGCCGGTCCGGCTGCACGTCTCGAGGCCGATGAGAACATCGAGCCGACCCTGGCAGCATCCGACCGCAACAGCCGTTGAGGCCCACGGCGGCGCGCCGCTCCATGGGTTGCCGACGATGAGGCGGCGAGGTGACCAACGGACGTGTGCAGGCATGCCTCCACCGCGTCAGGACGCCGACCAACCGTGAGCGCTTCTCGGCGCTGGTAGGCTGCATGCCCACCCAAGGTTGCACGGTGCGAGCGATGGAGGAGCTCGTCGACGAAGACCACCCTCTGATGTACCATCCCTGCGATCCTTACGAGTATGTCAGCTTCCAGTACTCGGAGGAAGGCCGTAAATCCAAGGACGCGCTCAAAGCTTTCTGCGGAGTAGGCAGAGATGAGCCTGCTGAGGCATGATCAAAGATCTGCGATTGGTCATTCCCATGGGGAAAAAAATCAACTTCCCGTGTTCGTTCTTTTCAGTACGTACTAGTTAGCGTGCACGTGCAACCCACGTCTACACAATATAACATGAGCTATATAAATCTGGCCTTTTTCATCGAGTTGACTGTTATATAGTTTTGTTTAGTCTCCATCTTAAGTTCAAATGCTAAATTCTACTACAGAAGCCCATATGTTGTCAATCAAGTAAAGCTTCGTTTCACGCATCTTGTAACTGCAATACTCATAAGCTATCTAAGTCACATCAATCAACACACAATCTCATTTAAACAAAAAATAATTTCTTGCAATATTCAAAATGAATAACATAATTATAAGACGAACAAAATATATTTGTATGGTTAAAGGAAGAATTTTTGTGTCAAACTGCCATCTAATTCATAGCCGTGACCTCAAACCTGTATATCTACGTACACAAAATAAATGTGGGCATCACTGTGTTACAAGCAACAAACAAATGCATATTATAATGCACAGTTTTCTCGTGATTCTAGTTTTATAAACCCACACTGTTTGAAAGGTTGTTAGTGTTCTAAGACTTGAAAATAATGTGTTGGTACCAGTCTTTGTCTTTGACAAAAAAGTGATTATTCAGGTCGATAATTTGATTGTCAGCAAATCGGCGTTAAGAGCGAAATAGATATGGTCAAGATAAAGTTTGGTACTTTTCAGATAATTGTTTGTAAACAAGTGCATGTAGTATTTTTGTACAATAATATCGCTGATATAAATCCCCGAACCTAGTTTGCATAAACATAAGTTGGCTGCTGTCGTCCGACACGAAAAAATGATTTAGGAAGATGTGTGGCACACATACTTGATTTATGAAGATACCAAAAACGAAATCTATGTTTGCTAAATGTAATAGCTCACATATCATTGGCGCAAACAGTAGATTATCTTGTATTGGCTGAGATGTCTAGAATGTGGTCAAAGATACAAGACTATCGAGGTTGTCTGTAATTTGTATAGACTGAACCATTGTAATCTTCAGTAACTGCAGTCCATAGTCTTTAGGGAGAGCTGGTCTCTCAGATGCATGTGCGTGCGTTCCTCTCTGTACTGCATATGTGTACTACTGTAGACAATCAGCATACACCGAGACAGTACAGTAACCTTATGCGGCAGCAGGTGCTTTGTGGCCATAATGCCTACAACCAAGGAGAGCGGGACGTCATCTACAAACTAAAAAAAATAGAATTGCTTGCTCCAAGAAAGAATTCAGCAATCTCTATCTTGGGAAGCTTGCAAAATTCAGGTGTCATACAGGTAAGGGAGAGCGGAGACGACAACAACGGTGCAGCGTGGCGGCGCCAGAGCCTATTATCTGTATGACACCTGAATTTTGCATCCGCTCTCCCTTACCTGTATGACACCTGAAAAGATCGGATCGATTTAAGTGTCGTACCCATATCGGACACAAAAAGCGCAGACATCCGCAGTCGGCACCATGTCTTCCCCAGCTGCAGCCAGGTGCCTCCGATCCATCGCCTCCCGTGCACACAGATCGCTATTGGAGTTTTGATTCGGTTTCTTGGATTGGTGCGCCTTAATGTCACCCTCTATGGAGTTAATTGGTGATATACAGCTACCGCACACAATTCCAGCGACATGCACAAGTTGGGAAGAAAAGTAGAGAGAAATTACCGGTAACAATTTCATCAACGCGATTTCAGTTGGAATTACCGCTAAATCAGGGCGTGTGGCGGAACTTTTTCGGGATTGGGATGTGAGAATAGACGTTATGTTTGCGGGGAGAACAAACGATTATGGGCCGTGTGATGTAGAGGGAAGGACGGCTGATATTCTATTTTCCCACTAAGTTTTCTCTTTTATAAGTTGGGGAGACTACTGTACTACGTATTGACCACGCTTTCCCACTAAAAACTTCGGGGGGTCAGCTTCAGAGATATGAGACTATTCAACCAAGCCCTTCTAGCGCGTCAAGCTTGGAGATTGATCCAATTCCCAAACACTCTGTGTGCCCAGGTGCTGAAAGCTAAGTATTACCCCAACGGCTCACTAATCGACACGGTTTTCTCGGGTTGTCATTCGCCTACGTGGTCTGCATCGTTTATGGCCTTGAACTCCTCAAGTTAGGAGTGATCTGGCGTGTGGGAGATGGTTCACAAATTAGAGTGTGGCGAGACCCCTGGATTTCACAGACTAGAAGTTATAAGCCAACGTCTGTTCAGGGCCGTTGTTGCTACCGCTGGGTTGCTGATTTCATCCAACCGACTGGCGACTGAGACGTTAACCGACTGAAACAGTACTTCAATGAATATACTGGTGGATATAGGCAAAATATAATTCCTTCCATTTCGGACGCTTCAGGGCATATACTGGTGGATCACCAGGAGAAAGCTGCTGCTTTTTGGCTATGTTTCAAAAACCGAATGGGTGTCTCTTGCCCACCTACTGTTAATATAGATTTATCTCACTTCTTGCCTGTGGTGGATGGTTTAGAGGATCTTGCAAATCCTTTTTCTGTTGAGGAAGTGGAGGGAGTGGTTAAACATCTCAAATCTGATCGTGCTCCTGGTCCTGATGGTTTCACTGGTTATTCATTAAGCATTGTTGGGGTATTATAAAAGATGATTTTATCAAACTTTTCAATGAATTTCATAGTGCAAGGATCTCTTTGGAGAGTATTAATGGCTCTTTTATTACTCTCATTCCAAAATCACAATCTCCTGAGACTATGAATGATTTTAGACCAAATTCCCTTACAAACACTTGTCTGAAGTTTATCACCAAGATTCTGGCTAATAGATTCCAAGATAAAATCTTTGATTGCATCCATGATAATCAATATGGTTTCATTAAATCCAGAACAATTCAAGATTGCCTGGCGTGGTGTTTTGAATACATTTTCCAGTGTAAACAATCTAAGCAGAAAGTGGTGGTTTTCAAGATTGACTTCGAGGAAGCTTTTGATACTATTGAACACAGTGCCATCCTTCAGATTTTGAGTTCTAAGGGGTTCCCACCTCTAGTCATCAAATGGGTGAAGGAAATTCTCTCTTCAGGCTCCTCTTCTATTCTTTTAAATGGTGTCCCTGGTAAACCTTTTGTTTGCAAAAGAGGGGTCAGGCAGGGTGATCCTCTGTCACCTATTCTGTATGTTCTGGGCGGCGATTTGCTTCAAAGTATTGTAAACTTGGCTCTTAGGGAGGGAAGCCTTCGTTTACCAATTCCTATTGGAGGAGATTATCCTATTGTTCAGTATGCTGATGATACATTAGTGATCTTACCTGCTGACCCTGATCAATTGTTGGTATTCAAGAATCTGCTAAACCTTTATGCTCCTATCACGGGACTAAAGGTGAATTTCAACAAGTCATCCATGATACCAATTAATATCTCTCAGCAGGAGACTATTGATTTGGCTGATGTTTTGGATTGTAAGGTGGCTTCTATGCCATTTACCTATCTCGGCTTGCCTATGGGCACCACTAAACCATCAATTAAGGATTTTGCTCCACTCATTGACAGAATTGAGAGGAGACTTTCTGCAACAATATCTTTCCTCTCATATGGTGACAGCTTGGTGCTTGTGAACTCAGTTCTTTCCTCTTTGCCCACATATTATATGTGCACATTGGTGATTCCTAAAGGAGTCATTGATATTATTGATAAAGCAAGGAGAAGATGTTTATGGAGGAAAGACAAAAACAAGAAAAGAGTAAACTCTTTGGATGCTTGGGATATGGTGTGTAAACCCAAATGTAAAGGTGGTTTGGGGGTCATTAATCTTCAGATCCAAAACAGGGCTCTGTTGCTCAAATTTCTAGCAAAATTTTACAACTCTGTGGATATTTCTTGGGTAAATCTGGTCAAGAATGCATATTACTTTCAATCGGTTCCCCATGCAGTTACCTCTTGTGGATCCTTCTGGTGGAAAGGTATTATGCAATTATCTGATACTTGGTGTTCATTCTCATCTTGCACAGTGGGGAATGGATATTCTGTTTTATTCTGGAAAGATTCTTGGTTGGGACATATTCTCTCACTGAAATTTCCAAGACTGTTCTCATTTGCTAAGGATCAAATGGCTCAGTTAGATATTTGAAAGTGTTGGATGATCTTTCTGATGCTTTTCATCTGCCTCTTTCGAATGAAGCTTTTCAAGAATTTGTTGATCTTCAAGGCATCTTGGGAGATGTTCAGGTGAATAATAATAAGGATGTCTGGTCCTGTAATTTTAATAAAGGGATATATACATCCAGTAAATTCTATCAGTTACAGTTTGCTCAGTTGACAGATAATAAACCAGCCAACTGGATCTGGAAATCCAAATGCATGTCAAAGCATAATTTTTTTGCATGGCTGATCCTAAATGATAGGATTAATACCAAGGATATGATTAAGAGAAGGAAATGGAAGATTGATGGGACTGTGTTTTGTGTCCTTTGCAAAAAACTTTGTCTTGAGGATTGGACACATTTGTTCTTCCAATGTGTTTTCAGCTCTAGGATCTGGAATTACCTGCAAATTCTCTGGAGTGATAACACAGTTTGAATAATCTATCCAATGCAAAAAAGAATTTCAAAGATCCTTGTTTCACTGAGATAGTGATTCTTACCTGTTGGAACATCTGGAAACAGAGGAATGGAGTTATCTTCAAGTCTGAGAGACATTCCTTCAAGGATTGGAAAGTTGGCTTCATGCTGGATCTCTCTTTGCTTAAGCATAGGTTGAGTGCTTCTTTGGCTGCGGATTTATCATCATGGCTTAACACCTTACCTTAGTTGGTGATAGATTATATAAATCTATCCTTCTCTGTACATTTGTAAATATTTGTAAACTCTTTTGATGGCAATAAAGGGTTGTGGGGGACTCCCCTGCAGTAGAAAATGTTTCAAAAAAACAACAGTGCAATGATGATGATGTGACGAATATCCTAAAGATTCAGACCTCTCGGAGACTGGAACAAGACTTCCTGGCTTGGCAGTCGGACAAGAGGGGCTTGTTTTCTGTCAGAAGCGCGTACAGCCTGGCGTTATCGAAGAGCATGATGGAGCAAGATAGGGGAGCATCCAGTGCGAGACCGAATGGTGAAAGTCCATGCTGGAAGCTGATTTGGAGTTGCCCAACACCTCCAAAGGTGCGGGTACTGGCATGGAAAATATGCCGCAATGGCCTGGCTACAAAATCCAACCTACGGAGAAGAAAAATCACTTCCAATGCGATCTGTGACATTTGCGGTGTGGAAGAGGAAGACACATTTCATGTGTTCATTCGATGCCCCCATGCACGTAATCTCTGGAAAGCAATGAGAACTGAATGGAATATCCCCCCGGATGAGCTCTTTGTACCTTCTGGTCGGGAGTGGCTTCTTCATCTACTTAGTCGCATCTCAGTGGATCAGAGAGTGATGGTTTTGATGACTATGTGGAGGATTTGGCATGCCCACAATGAAATAACCCATGACAAGGCATGCCCACCCATCGAAGGCTCCAAACGTTTTTTGGTTAGCTACCTAAACTCACTGCTAACCTTAAAACAATACCCAAATGCGGACCCGGTGAAAGGCAAAATCGTGGTGAATGCTATGAGGGATTTTGGTCAAGAATATGCCATACTAGATGGGAGGCAAAAGGTCAGGAAAAAATGGCGCCCGCCTAGGCGGGGGAGGTAAAGCTAAATGTCGATGGAGCCTTCTCCCAAGATGGACGTGCAGGTACAGGTATGATCCTCCGCGACCACCTCGGAGAGGTTATCTTCTCGGCATGTCGCTCGGTTTAAAACTGCTACGACGCGACAGAGGCAGAGTTGGGAGCCATTGAGGGGGGCCTCAATCTGTCCATGCTCTGGACAAACTTGAAAATCATTGTGGAAACGGACTGCGCCGAGGCTGTGAGCCTAATCCAAGAGGGAGAGCCAAATCTGTCATTCCAAGCTCTCATAATTAATGGTATCAGAAAAATGAGAAAAGAAAGGGATACTATCATAGCTAAGATCGGTCCTGATGAAAATGTTGCAAGTCACGAATTAGCTAGGATGGGTAGGGTTAATGCTAGAACTGCTCTCTGGCTTACGAGTGTTCCTGTTGAAATCTCCGAAGTTGTAAAGCTTGACTGTAACCCTATCTCAAATTAATGCAATTCGCTTTCACCGCAAAAAAAAAGCCTCTCGTTAAACGTTCACCACACACCCACGGAAGCCATGAAATTAATTATAAAATTAAATCCTCAAAAATCATGCGTAATAAGCGGGAACAATTAATTACATGAAGATCAAGTCAACGATATAACCAGCAAAATTACTACATGGGCGATCCAGCAATTAATACATGCCCGATTGTAGGCAATCAACGTGAAATACACGCTCAAGTAACGGCCAGCCATGATCCACCGCTCAATAAAAAGCCCGCCTGCCCCGGCTGAAATTTAACCCAGCTCTTATCGTATCAACAAACAAGCACCACTGGAAACTAACACCATGCAGAGTCGAAACATCATCCGTCGCCCCACGTAACAAGAGTGCTGGCACCTCCGGTTCTAGCCTTCGTCGTCTTGCCTCCAATCAACAGGTAACCTTGCACCAGATCAAATATTCTCATATTTCTACTTTATATTGGAACATGTATGTTAGATTCAATGAAACTGAAACCTTGCATGTCCACGGTATGTGTGATACATAGACCAGGAGAGCAGAATAGAAACAAAAAAGCCTTACCAAACAATGTTGAAGATTGGTGTATGGCAATATCTGTACGACAAGGTGTCTTACTCGTGTGAATTAACTTACAAGTTTGAATATTTTAAACGTATGAAAATGGTGTTAGAATGTAATAAAATAAAGGAAGACTTAATATTGAAAATAAATGACATGAAGTAAATTACAGTGAAGTGTAAGGTTTTACTGCTTATGTATGAAGTAGCACTGGGAGAACTCAGTTCATGGTTCGCGTGAATGTGCAAAGTGAATATAATGGAAATGTGATACATATTTTGTCTATTGAGTAGTCGGTAGGCGAGTCATCCTTGTATAGTTAAACATCCCCCATGACAGATTTTTTTACCACTATTGTCTTGCATCCATGCTCTATATGTCATGACATGGCCAGTTCAACAATTAATACCAATAGGTCAGATCAATGCTTTAAGATTTATGGCTTCCAGTTATACTCGACTTGTCCTCACTCCTTGTTGATATCTTCACCCATCACTTTGGAGGCCGCGCATTCGTTGAATAGCAAGTAATTATATATGTAGGTATATGAATCATGTTATGTGGGCTCTTCAATTAGATCACAAGGATTAAGGAAAGACCTTACTACTTTTCTGCCCCACTTCACTCCACCTAGCGTCACAAATGTATGAAAACGCCATTCCTGTCGGGTCAAACGTTGACTGTTACGAGACTTTTTTAGGGAATTACCGTTATGGGGCTAAGTTCTGACAAGTGGGGCCGACCTAGGTTTGTGTCGTCCCGAGTCTGAGCTGGCCCCATTCGTCCTAGTAAACCCTAAAACTACAAGGACCAACTACATGCAGATCTCAGAGACATACACAAATTATTTCATGCATGACACACCTAATTAATGCATGACTAAATGCTAGGGAAACAAGATTAACCCAACATTGTTTCCATAATGACCTGTTGGCAACTTCACCACTAGGTTGAAACAATTTGATTCATTATCTATTCACTCAAGTTTCATCTTCACTCCAGCTTATCATGATCGGCTTCGGCAATCTTTGGTGGATCCACGGGGAAGTATTTTATACCCACGAGATCACCAACTCTGTCGATAACCTGAAAGTATATTTCGAAAACAACAGCAATGAGTATTGTACTCTATTATTTATGTTTATGTGAATCACGGGAAGTTCTTATGCATGTAAGAAATAACTCACGTCAAGAGCTTTTATCAGGTCTTCCCTAGTGTGGGAAGCAGAAATGCAGATACGAGCCCTTGCAAGGAGGAGAGGTGTGACAGGGAATGCCACAGCAATAACAGCGACCTGAAATATTAGTGTTATATCACTTCGATGGCTATATATAGCGGGGAGAAGCAAATTGATGCAACAAACTAGGGTGCAGATCACTAATTACTGAAACAACATTTCTGAATAGAAATACTAGCACTTCAAGAGAACTCCATCACTAACCTTGTGTTTAAGGCACTCCCTAGAAAATGCAGGAATCTTTGCCGGATTGTAGAGCATTATGGGCATAACAGGAGAGTCATTGTCACCAAGAACCTCAAAGCCCATCTTCTTGAGCTCTGACCTGAAGAAATTACTGTTCTCCCGGATGCGTACAAGTTTTGTGGCACCTGTAGGATGTCAGAAAAAAATTATACAAAGTAACACTCGACATGAAAACATTGCGGCCGATTGAAGTTGGAGACAAAAATATATATGTCTTTTAGTAGCACCTCTGTTGGAGCCATCCTCTCCAAGTAGAACTCTAATTGAAGAAATAACTTGTTGCGCTGCTGGTGGTGACATGGAAGTTGCATAAAGATGGGCTGGGCAACTATGCTTTAGGTGTCGAATTATCTCCTGAAATTTCATGCAATAAGAATCAACTAAAGTTCAAGGCAGTCCTAGGTACAAGTAGCATTGTTCGTGTGGCAAAAGGCAAACCTTCGATGCAGCAATATATCCACCAGATGACCCAAATGATTTTGTAAAAGTCCCCATCATTATATCCACATCAGCTGGGTCGACCCCTAGGAGTTCACAAACGCCCCGGCCAGACTGCCCAACAACACCGATACTATGGGCCTCATCTAGATATGTGTAAGCCTAAATGACATAGCGAAGAGTTATTCATATTTTCAGTTCTCATTGTTCCACTTGATGTAGAAACTTAATCTTGAGAGAGCTACAAGGGGAGATTAAAAATGTTGTGTTCTTTATGTGCCAAACTTAATATGGAAGTTCCTTGAACCTTATATTTCTTGCAGACAGCTATGATCTCAGGAAGTTTGCACAGCTCCCCTTCCATGCTATAGATACCCTCGACGATGACAATGATCTTCTTCCATGCTCTGTGTATCCTTGGCTGACCATCAGCTATCTGTTTTCTCAGGACATCTTCTAGATGAGCAGGGGCTGCATGTAGAACACTGACAAGGATGAGTCCCAGTGAAAAAAAACATCAAATATTGGTTCCCGGTGTTCAAAAGCTTGGCATCTCACAATTATGCTGGAAAACCCGGACAGTGGCACCGGATCCTTTTGCACCATTGACAATTGAGTTATGGTTCAGCGAGTCGCTTATTATAAGCCCACCCTGGTATAATATGAATAGATAAACTAAGTATATTGTCACTTACTCACTTGGTTTATTGTTTTAGTTAAGATATGAGGAATTAAACGGACCTTTCCTATTAGGCAAGGAATGATGGCTGAGTTTGTCACGTAACCCATGCCAAACAGGAGGGCAGCAGGCTTTCCAACAAAGTGTGCAACTAAATCCTCCAGCTCAGTATGGAGTTTAGTTGTACCTGGTTCCAACGTAAAAGGGACAAGAGTTGTTACTTTGCAGTTCTTAAATATTTGTAGAACAACATCATGCATGATCATCTAGACATACCGCCATCGCAGCGAACACTGCATGTGCTCGGTGAGTATCTCTTGAGAGACTCGATGACACGCGGAGTGCAGTACTCATCTGCTGCTGCAAAGCCAAGGTAGTTGTAGGATGCTAAATTGAGGCATCTAGTGGTAGTCGAGGTACGCCTGCAACAATAGTGAGAAAATAAAGACACAGTGGAATATCTTCTTCCCCTCTTACATTTATTTTGAACATATATCTTACGCAATATATAGATCAAAGGATCACTGACATCCAATTAGTAATTTTTGAAGAAAAAAAAATGCATGAAGGTTAGAACTTGATTAGAATGAAATTTATCACTGAGTCAGTCCCACACGTGGACCATCCCGTGAAGATATCTCCAATCGTTTATGTTAATTAAGCATTGTAGTATACTGCCAAAGCTTAAGAGTATTTCCCATAATGGAAAACTAAATAATCAGTAGAATGTAAAAAAAAAAACTCTTACTGTAGTGTCTTGTTATTGTCATTGGAGTACCGCTCAACAACATCAAACCATGAATCTGGTGCACTTGCTATTGGCCTAGAAAAGCAATCCTGTAATGAAACAAAAAATATATGTTAGTGCAGTCAATTAATGAACAAGAAACACATCATGCTATCCGAAGTCTAGAACATTCAAGCAACACATTATTTAGAAAACAAACACTTTACGATCTGAAATAATACTTACTACATATTTGACTGTTCGTTAGCATCGTGTAATATTCTGTGCCAATATAGGCATAAAAACACCTAGAGGTGGAGATACAAACCAATATGGATTTTAAATTTTATTATACCTCAATTGGATTCCAATAGGTGCTGATTGGGCTTCCAACCCCGACTGAATTTTTTTTTAATTGTCAAATTCGCATATTATTTCCGGAATTTCAATAAAAAGATGTATTATTTTTTTAAAAAAATAGCCGTAGAAGTGGATGCATGGAGATGTGGGAGCTGACTTGCAGCAAGCATTGGTGGGCAGCTGCACGCCGGGCTCCGACTACACGCGCGTGCAGCAGCGAAGGCAAGGCACGCGTGTGCAGGGTGTGGGCAACTCAGCAAAACAGGGCTCTCCGATAAGACATGATGGATGCATGTGCCGCCGCTGGTGATCCCCACTCCCGCTTTTCACCGACGGAGGATGCCGCCGCCACCGGCGACGATCTTTCCGCCGTCCTTGTTGCCGGCGCACGGCCGCTCGCGCCACCGGTGCCTGGTCGCATCCTATCAGGGCTCAATTTTTTTTTTAGACATTGCGGCTCTTTTTTTTGAAATAGAAAACTTTGACGCTCGAATCGATCGTTCTGGTTTTTTTTTTTTTTTTTGAAGGAAATCGGTCGTTCTGGTTAGACCAGCGCGTCACACTCGTCCGCCCAACTGGGACCTATCGAGGGGAGAGAAATGGAAGGTTGCCGTGAGGTGGACGGCCCTCCTGGTCTTCACCTAATTGTGGAAGAGGGGAGTAGTAACTACGTCTATCCTTTTTTAGTGGGCCCAGCGAAATAATTTGTGTTTATTCCGGCTAATGACTCTACATGTGTTCTTTGTAGCTCATTACTCCAAAAGTTGGTGTTTCTTGCAAATCAATCTGTGGTTGGATGGTTAGAAGAGTGGTTATACTTATACCCCAGCCTACCAGAGTTTAAACCACAGGTTGACACATGTGTGTCGCATTTATGGTGACTTGGTCAATTTCAAGACCCGCTGACTCACCTCTCAGAGGTGCTCATAGAGTCATAGGGATAGGATGTGCGTGTGTGGGTTCATATGGTTGAGTGTATACGCGTTTATATGAGCCCTTGTGTTTTTACTGTGTTTCTCAATGTAAAAAAGTTGGTGTTTCTTGAAAAATAAAAACCAAGATTATGGTTCTCCGCAAAACAAAGACCCAACATATGGTGGTGTTATGTGCGATTTTCTCGGCAATTATAAATTAAACGTCCAAAGTAAAACGTGACAAATTATAAACTCTTCCGATATCGGTACAGCAAAGAAATGCCTTGATTGTGACACCGAATTAAAAAATAAAATTAAAGTGCAAGCGCAGCAACCAACAGAAAGCATCTGATATCCGTACCTGGACCCGCAGGTAAAGGCGACGCACGAAGAAATCCTCGAGCCCCAGGCAGATGGGCGCGTAGCCCTGCATCAGCCCCCAAATAAAATCATCAAGAAAGACCAACCAAAGATGCCAGATCCGGATTTCCCTCAAAGAAAAAGGAAAACGAAAAAAGATGCAAGATCCGTCCGGAAAGAAAGACTATTTTGCTGACGCACCTTGACGCTCGTGGGCTTGAACCAACCCATAAGCTTGCGGAAGAGATCCCTGAGCTGGCCGAAGGCGAAGAGCAGCCCGTAGCTGAAAAGCGTCGTCAGCGCCGTCGTGTACGGCATCCTCGCCATCTTTCACGGTTGCTCGATCTCCGAGGGACTCGCAGCTGGATTTATATTATATGGTCCCTAGGAAATCTTGCACGTGCATTGTGGATTTGATGCGACGCCCGAGTTCGATTGGAAGAAATGTGGGCGTACGTGGATGTGTCAGCAACGGGTGGTCGATGCCAGGATCTAGCTCGTAGGTGTGGCTAAAATGAGCATGAACCCTCTAGATCTAAAAATGAAGAGGCAAGAAGGGGAAAGTGCAGGAGTAGCTTCTACTGTAGTGTTCATCGTAGCTCCCACTCTCCAGCTATATATACTCAGTGGAGCTAGTGAAGAGTGCCGCCCATCCTCCACTTCGCTGTGAGATTCCATCCTCCGTACCTCACCTGTTGACCGTATTGCCTGTAGGACCGTATCACGTGAGATGTTCGGTGATGAACCATGTTTCATGGTGGGGTTTATCTGGGGGCCGATCGGTTAATTATTTGGCGCGAGCTGTTTGTTTTGGCGCGTGAGTGCAAGGCCGAGCGCGGGACGACACAAACACTCCCATGATTGAATGATTCATGTGGGCCTGACCACATGGTGGAGAGTGGCAGCTGGGTAATCAGGTGTGGCCGTCATTTTCCACCCGTCCAAATATGCTTTACCAACTACCAAGACATGTGTCACAAATATTTAATATCCTAAACCACCAGAGGTTCTAGCTCTATGGGGGCGCGTTTGATAGCTGCAGCTCCTCTGGCCAGGTCCGCCAGTTACAAAGACGGCTCGATGTTTGGTTGCATACGATCCAAAAAAAAAAATGGCTCGCACGAATTTTAAAACAGACACGGCCAGACCCCGTGGTAACGGCCGAATCGGCCGTTTCCGTGGAGACGGCCTCGCTTCCACCTTCTTGATGCAAAATTTCTCATCTCCCTGCGCTTTGCTCATGCGAGCATGGAGATGGCGGGAGCGCACGCGCTGCAGTGAAAAGAGGAAACGAGGGGCGGGAGAAATTCGGTCACCTCCCGTTGAAACCCCTCACGTATTTCTACCCTCCAATCTCACCGCTCTCACCCAGCCCGCCATTTCTGTGCACTTGAGGTCTCTCCTCACTCCACCGAGCAGGTAAGCGGTGACTCGTCTCCATCCAACTCCGGTCGGCGGCAGCGACGGAGGCGGCGGCGACAGATCTTCACCATCTCCAGCAGTTCTCTTCGTCGGGCAAGCAACGGTAATGGCTGTAAGTTATCTCACCCTAGGCCGGTTCATGTGCATGCGATTTTGTAGATATATGAACATAGGTTTATGTAGATCTGTTGGTAGAGCATGTTAATGGTTGTCTGCTTCGTGCTCGCGGTCTGTTGATCTCTAGATCCTTGTTTGTTCGAGCTTGTGCTTGATGTTTCCGTGTTCATCTCTTTTCGTTTGAGCTAGTTGTTTCCATGTTCATTCATTTTCGTTTTCGTCATCGATGTAGCGCATGTTCGACGAGGACGAGTTTAGTTAGGCACTGGTTCTGTTTGGAGAATCGCAGATCCCTTCTTATGTCGATGACTCGCAGCCTATGTCACAGAATGGTGAGGACAATCTGACGCCGGCTAGTAGCACCGTTGTTCACAAGCTTGTTTGCTCTATGTCGAACGTCGTGAACACATCCATTTTAAGACCAAGGTCCAGGTCAAAGGCACCATGAACTGGATGCCACACCAGTCCACGTTCGTCCTGAAGCACATGGCCTCCCTCATCAGGACCGGGGTGAGGACCGACAAGGGGTTCAAGAAGGTCCATATCCATGCTTGCGCGAAGGCTCTGTTTGGGCATTATGGTGCGGAGGTGACTTCCACTCAGGTGTACAACCACCTAAATAAATGGAGGATGCGGTGGATCCAGGTGAACAAGCTGAGGAACCTGAGCGGCGCAAGATGGGAGGAAACCTACACCATCATCCTAGAAGAGGTGCACTACCGTGGGCACATCTCGGTTAGCTAACTGCCCATCCACTATTGTTCATCCACTTTACTTGATCCACCAATCTAACTGACCGCTAACAATCTGTACTCCCAATTGTAGGATCACCCAAAGGACGCGGAGTTTCTGAACAAGCTCATTATGAACTATGTTCAGATGCAGGTCATCTTCTCCTACGGGCTAGCAACCGGTAAACATGCCATGGGCTTAGGGGATCCCCTTGGCACGCCCCTCACGGAGGATGTCGACACGCAGGAGTTTGACACCGTCCTCAACGATGGTGCGGACAAGCCTGTTGATGCCCCCATCGTCGGTGGCAAGAGGAAGAGAGGAGCCATGGACGAAGACGAGATCCATGCCTTCTCAAGCATGACCGAGGCGGTGAAGGAGGTAGTCGCGGCCATCGGGGATAACAGGCCTACGGACCTGCACCTTGACCTCTACGCTGGTGTCATGGACGTTGTTGGTTTCACCGAGGATGCCATCATGGTGGCTCTTGGCCACCTCGTCGACCACAAGGCTCCGGGTGCAAACTTCGTCGGCATGGCGGAGAAGCACAAGACCCTCTGGCTCAGGACCTTCCTGGGCAAATACTACAACTGAGCGTGCCTTGTGGGGGTGGAGGTGGCAGCAGCATGATGGAGAGGATGACGATATTTATGATGATGATGATGATGTATATTTTGGGTTAGCTAGGGCTTAAAAACTTCTCTTATGGCCCGTATATTTTGGTGAGGTGGTATATATGAAGGGAATATGCCCGAGAGGCAATACTAAAATGGTTATTATCTTATTAATTGTTTATGATGAATGTTTATTTCTCATGCTAGAATTGTATTAACCGGAAACGTTGATACATGTGTGTTTAATAAACAAACAATGGTTCCTAGTAAAGCCTCTCTTTTAACTAGCTCGTTGATTAATAGTTGATCAAGGTTTCCTGATCATGAACATTGTATGTTGTTAATAACGGGGTCATGTCATTAGAAGAATGATGTGATGAACATATACCCATAGTGAATATAGAAATGCGATCAAGTCATTAAGTTTACATTGTTATATCAAACATACGACGTAACTTATTCCTTAGACCATGAGATCATGTCAATCACTGATACTGGAAGGGTGCTTTGATGGCATCAAACGTGACACCGTAACAGGGTGACTATAAAGGTGTCGTTAGGTTTTCGGAAAGTATTAGTTGAGGATCATGGATCAAGAGTGGGATTTGTCCATCCAAAATGACGGAGAGATATACTCTGGGCCCTCTCGGTGATATCACATCGACACCGCTTGCAAGCACGTGATATGATCACAAGGATGTTATATCATGGGAACGAGAAAAGAGTACTTGTCGGTAACGAGATTGAACAAGGTATGGTTGATACCAATGATCGAATCTCGGACAAGTAAAATATCGCGAGACAAAGGGAATAGTTCACGACGTTGTTGGTTCACACGATCACGAGAGTCATCGTTGAATATATAGAAGTCATCACGGATCTCCAGACCCCGCTGTTGATTATTGATCAGAGAGGAGTCTCGATCATGTCTATATTATTCGCGAACCGTAGGGTGACACACTTAAGGTTCGATGACGCGTTTGAGAGGATACGGAATATCGAAGAATATTTTGAGCAGCACCGAAATTGTTTCGGGGAAAATTGAAATAGTTCAAGGGGTTTTTCGTCGAATGGTTGTTAATAGAATTAACAAATGATTCGAGGTGCTATATACAAATGTTTGTTAATGGAATTAACAAATATAAATAAAGAAATAAAATGTTTTATTTATTTATTAAAAGAAAACCTTTGGATTTTCCAAGTGAGAAATAATGGGAAAATGAGTGGGTGTGAGTGGAGTGTCCACTCACATGATGAGGGAAGAGGTGGGGGCACCACCATGGGCTGGCCGCACCCACCCCTTGGCTGCCTCCCCCTCCCCTATAAAAGGAGGGTGAGAGCTCTCCCTCCTCCACACACTTGCCCACTTCATTTCCTCTCCACCCGCTGCTCAATTCCATGGTCTCCGGCTTGGTGAAGCCCTGACCGTGGGATTCTTCACCACCACCACGCCGTCTTGCTGCTGCAGTTCCGAAGGATCCTCTATTTCCGCGCCCCGCTGGATCAAGGGAATGGAGGTCATCATCAACCGTACGTGTGACCGGTCACGGAGGCCCCGCCGGATTGCGGTGCACATCTTCTCGCTATCGGGATCGGTGTGAGTACGACTACGCCAACAACGAGATTTGATCTCGTAACGCTTTGTGTCTTCGAGGGTATGTGTTCTCCTTAACCCTCTCTTTGCCTGTTGCACTTCATCTCTTAGATTAGATCTTGGCCTTTCGGGTGTCTCTCGCGTAGGAAAATTTTTGTTTTCTATGCAACGACCCCTTCAGTGGTATTACAGCCGAATCTATGCGTAGATGTTTTGTACGAGTAGAACACATAGGTGTATGTGGGCGTTGATGATCATGTTATTACCTCCTTGATTATTTTATGATCTTAGTGGCATAGTGGGATGAAGCGGCCCGGACTAACCTTACATGTCCACGTACATGAGACTTGTTCCACAACTGACATGCAACTTGTATTGCATAAGTGTCTTGCGGGTGTCTGTTTCTCCTACTATAGTTAAGATCTAATCTACAAAGGGTTGTTAAAAATGTGTTTATCAACGTTGTGGTTGATGTTCGTACGTTTGAACGGTTCTATCCTCGAAATCCCTAAGCCACGTAAAATATGCAAAAATAAATTAGAAGCGTCTAACTAGTTTTTGCTGGGCATGTGATGTTATATGGTCAATGTTACAAATTTGATTATGAGATGATCTCTTTTGTAAAAAAATTATATACCGGAAGGTATCCATATAGTTGTCTTATTATTGATGGACAATCAAGATTGGGGTGCCATGGTACTTGGTACCACGCCGGTGGAATGATGGAGATCATACCATAATGCACATGATGGAGATCAAGTCCAAGGAGGACCATATCATATCACGTTATCCTTACATGTGATGTCTGTGATGTTAATCCTTTTTATGCATCTTGTTTTGCTTAGATAGAGACGGTGGCATTATAAGATGATCCCTCTCACTTAATATCAAGATAATAATGTGTTCTTCCTTAAGCATGCACCGTTAAGAAAGTTCGTCGTTTTGAGACACCACGTGATGATCGGGTGTGACAGACTCCACGTTCGCATACAATGGGTGTTTTCAAGCCTAGCATGTACAGACATGGCCTTGAAACACATGCAATACTACGGTTCTACTTGGCGAGCCTAGCATGTACAGACATGGCCTCGGAACACGTAACCGAAAGGTAAAGCATGAGTCATATGGATGATATGATGAACATGTCGATGTTCACCTTTGAAGCTACATCATCTCACGTGATGATCGGTTTTGGTGTAGTGAATTCGGTTCATGTAATCACTTAAGACGACTAAGAGGGATGTTGTTTTTGAGTGGGAGTTCATGGCATAATTTTGAATGAACTTGAACTTATTTATCATGAACAACCAATCAAAGTGAATTTGCACAAATTGTAGTAGTCATTGGCATCCACATAACTATCTTACACTTAGATTGATGATTGAGATATAACTGTTATGATCTGGTAAAAATCATTTAAGATTGGTACTGTATTAGTGAAATTTAAAATTGAGTCCTACTGTAGATATTTGGTATTTCCTACCTAGCTCCATATGGTTAATGATTGATTGATCTAAAGAGCAACCAATTCCTACTTAGAATCTAGAGTCATGGTTGCTTCCATATTACTTTATCTTCAAAAGAATGTTTTGTTGATCAAGGTGATTTTAGAACTGAAAAGAGTTGTTTTCGGAAACAATCAAGTGAAAGATATATTGATATCTAGAAACTTATTTGTGGCAACATGACTGAGTATAATTTAGCGTGACAATGTTTGCTTATATTATCTGAATATATGCAATGATTGAAGACGCTAGGCATTTGAATATTCCAAGAAGTTGGGCGCTAAAAATTATCCTCTAAATTTCTTCCTTTGAGCTATAGTAGCTTAATCATAAAATTATTATGATGGGATGGATTAAAAGTATGGATAAATTTGTTTACCTTACTTGGAGATTGCTAAGAGTGGAATCTAGAAGAATACTATTAACATGGTGATATTAGTACAACAATCAAACTCAAAGTATGACTCAATGGGTGATAGTATATGACTAACACGCCAAAGAAATTGAGCTAGTAAGACTAGCATTGTTTGATGTTGAATGATTCTTCTGTAAAGGAAAGGGAATATTGAAAATAGAATTACAAAAAGATATATGGCAAAAAAGAAGATAACTGGAAAAGTCCAGCTCAGGAGTATATGCTTGATATACAAGTTATAGATGTATTACTAGTTAACAATGTATTTTTGGGTATTTTGATACCATATTGGTTGGTATGAGTTGTCATACAAAGCAACTCAATGCAAGAAATACAAGGGCCTAAAATAAAGTAGTAGTAGATGTGGAATCGATTATGACAAGAACAGTAATAAAGTGTTATTATGTTCATTGTCGTATCGAACCAAACATTCAAGATTTATTTTAAGAATTTAATAAGTTGTTATTTTGTTCCGGTCTTTTGTGAGAATAAATGAGATTGTTCAAACTATGACCATATTCCATAATTGATGGATATGTTAATATAAATCATGTTGGTAAAGTAAACATCTATAAGACTAAATGTTAAACGTTGCAAGACGTAAAAGAGTTTCACTTAAATTGTAACACCGCCATTTTAGTTCATATCAGAAAGGAAAACATGAAGAAACTCCATATTGATGGACTTCCGGAGTCATTTTGTTTTGAATAAATTGACGCTTGTGAGACCTCTTCCAAAAGATGACTAGAATTCCGTTCATAGGCCAAAGTAGAATGGACGTCTAATTTAGTGGAGATTATACATATTGATGTATATAGTCCATTATGTGTAGTCATGTATGGTGGATTAATTTTTTCCTTCATAAAATTATGTCGATGACTTGAGTAGATATGTGAGTATATCTATTTAAAGAGAACGGAATTTGACATTTTGAATTGGTTCAAATGGTTGTTAATATGAAGAAAAATTAATGTAACAAGATAATCAAGTATTTATGATTGGATCATAAAGGATAAAGTTTGAGTTACAAGTTTAGCAAAATATCTGAGGAGTTGCAGAATTGTTCTACAACTTATACTTCTCGGATACCCCACATTAGTTTGGAGCATTCAAGAGACAAAATCAAACCTTGTTGGACATGGTAAGATTGATAAAAATTCCATTATAATTTTGTAGTTTATACATTAGTGACAACCGCTTTTTCACTGAAAAGAGCACCATCATGATCCGTTGAAATTGACAACATATAAGATATGGTTTGGGTAATGACCTGAATTGTCTTTTTTCTTAAGTTTTGGTATGCATAGCATGTGTAAAATGTTTACAACCAAAATGGGATAAATATATGTTTATAAGGTTATCCTAAAGAATACCTTGGGTATTTCTCCTATCACCGACCAAAGACAAATGTTGTTTGTCAGAAAGGGTTGATTTCTCGAGAAAGTAGTTCTTGCAAAACAAGTGAGTGGGAGGACAGTACAAACTCAACGAGATTAGAGAATCTTTGTTATCATGTCAAGAGTAGCGCAACACTGGAAGTTGTTCCGGGGTTTCCTATTTTGACTAAGTAGAAGACACTACAAATGTTGTAGATACTTCGAATGAGTTTGCGAACTGAACCACAAAAGTCCTAAAACTTTGTACTTAGACCAACTTATGGTTTAAGAGTAAAGTGTTGTTTTGACAACAAAAGGACCTGGACCTTATAAAGGAAGCAAATGATGGGCCCTGAATTCGTAAAATTGACTATGAGTCATTATATCCGCCATAGTATCCTTGTATGAATATGAAGTATGTGACTTGGTAGTCCTTTCGATAGGCTTGATGCCTAACGATAGAAAAAGGGTCTATATAGCGACAAAGACATGGATTTTTACATCCTTTGAAAGTTGTACTTATCGAAAAGTTGTTTTCGACGAAGTTCAAAGAGTTGACTACTACAAGATTTTGATCTTCCGTACTGATGTTTTAGTCTTTGCGGATAGTTCTAGCAAAAGTTACATTATGATATGGCAGTTGAATAACAAAACCAACTCTCCTCTCGAGGAAGTTTGATCAAGGATGTGTACTTGACACAGTCTCAGAGTTTTGTAAAATTCAAAAGGTTGCTAGAAAGGTATGCACACTTCAATGGTTGAAGTGAGCGTAACAAAGTTGAAATCTTTACCTTAATGAAGTTATCAAAAGAGTTTGATTCCATCATGAACGATAAAGATTCTTGTAGAGTTACAAGAAATTAAGTGGGACCGCTATGACATATTTCCAATACTTTATGTAGATGACATATGGTTGATTGGAAAATATGTATTTTAAATTAACACGGTTAAGATTTTCATATTGATAAAAGGCTTAGAAGATATTGGGCATCGATATCTATAAAAGATGGATTGAAGCGCCTGATATGATTGAAGCCAAATTACATAGATGAAATACTAAAGTAAGTCAATATCAAAATGACAACAAGGAGTTCTTGTCACATGGAAAATAATTTAGCAAGAGTCAAGTGTTTTGACACATGATGAGCATCATTGAAATTGAGATTTCTAAGTCATGTTTCCATGCTATATACACAACCAGATAAGTCATATGCTATAAAATGTTATAGAAGGATAATTCATATGATGATTAGACAACAGTAGGAGAGATCCTTGTGTCTTTTTAGAAATGCTAATGATGTGTTTTCATATATAGTAATGACAAACTATTTGTTGTAATATGTTACACTAATAGTCTTGTCATATATTCCAATAATTTTATCTGAATTAAAATATGTGATGAAGAGTAGCACAATAGGCTGCAAGAAAGTTCCATGCTGGATTTGAAAGTGTTTCAAAATTAAAGTATTGTGACGGATACTACAACAAAGGCTAAAGTATATCGTTGTGTTGACAACTTATAATAAGCGTATTTTGTGTCAAGGAGTTCTTTATTGAACTTGGTGAATTTCCAAGAATGCTGACACTATGAAGCTACATTTTCACAATGCTAGTAACATTAGTTTAATCTGAGGAATTAAGGTATCACCGGAACTTGATGAATTTCCAAGAATGCTAACACTATGAAGCTACATTTTCACAATGTTAGTGACATCGGTTTAAGCTGAGGAATTAAGGCTTCACCGATTGACCATATATATACAAAGCCATCTCATTAGAGAATGAGTGATGCGTGTCGACGCAAAAAACATGCAAATACAATAGGACCTGAACAGTTCAGGTCTTTTTGATGATATTTACCACATGCGAAGCATGGTAATAACACTGGAACGCCATATGTGTTAAGTGCTTACAGACTAGATTATTGACTCTAGTGCAAGTGGGAGACTAAAGGGAATATGCCCGAGAGGCAATAATAAAATGGGTATATCTTATTCCTTGTTTATGATGAATGTTTATTTCTCATGCTAGAATTCTATTAACCGAAAACGTTGATACATGTGTGTTTAATAAACAAACAATGGTTCCTAGTAAAGCCTCTCTTTTAACTAGCTCGTTGATTAATAGACGATCAAGGTTTCCTAATCATGAACATTGGATGCTGTTAATAACGGGGTCATGTCATTAGAAGAATGATGTGATGAACATATATCCATAGTTAATATAGCAATGCGATCAAGTCATTTAGTTTACATTGTTATATCAAACATACGAAATAACTTATTCCTTAGACCATGAGATCATGTCAATCACTGATACCGGAAGAGTGCTTTGATATCAGCAAACGTCACACCGTAACAGGGTGACTATAAAGGTGTTGTTAGTTATTCGGAAAGTATTAGTTGAGGATCATGGATCAAGAATGGGATTTGTCCATCCAAAATGACGGAGATATATACTCTGGGCCCTCTCGGTGATATCACATCGACACCGCTTGAAAGAACGTGATATGATCACAAGGATGTTATATCATGGGAACGAGAAAAGAGTACTTGTCGGTAACGAGATTGAACAAGGTATGGTTGATACCAATGATCGAATCTCGGACAAGTAAAATATCGTGAGACAAAGGGAATAGTTCACGACGTTGTTGGTTCACACGATCACGAGAGTCATCGTTGAATATATAGGAGTCATCACGGATCTCCAGATCCCGCTGTTGATTATTGATCGGAGAGGGTCTCGATCATTTCTATGTTATTCGCGAACCGTAGGGTGACACACTTAAGGTTCGATGACGCATTTGAGAGGATACGGAATATCGAAGAATATTTTGAGCAGCACCGAAATTGTTTCGGGGAAAATTGAAATAATTCAAGGGGTTTTTCGTAGAATGGTTGTTAATAGAATTAACAAATGATTTGAGGTGCTATATACAAATGTTTTTTAATGGAATTAACAAATATAAATAAAGAAATAAAATTGTTTTATTTATTTATTAAAAGAAAACCTTTGGATTTTCCAAGTGAGAAATAATGGGAAAATGAGTGGGTGTGAGTGGAGTGTCCACTCACATGATGAGGGAAGAGGTGGGGGCACCACCATGGGCTGGCCGCACCCACCCCTTGGCTGCCTCCCCCTCCCCTATAAAGGGAGGGTGAGAGCTCTCCCTCCTCCACACACTTGCCCACCTCATTTCCTCTCTACCCGCTGCTCAATTCCATGGTCTCCGGCTTGGCGAAGCCCTAACCGTGGGATTCTTCACCGCCACCACGCCGTCGTGCTGCTGGAGTTCCGAGGGATCCTCTACTTCCGCGCCCCGCTGGATCGAGGGAACAGAGGTCATCATCAACCGTACGTGTGACCAATCACGGAGGCACCGCCGGATTGTGGTGCACATCTTCTCGCTATCGGGATCGGTGTGAGTACGACTACGCCAACAACGAGATTTGATCTCGTAACGCTTTGTGTCTTCGAGGGTATGTGTTCTCCTTAACCCTCTCTTTTCCCGTTGCACTTTATCTCCTAGATTAGATCTTGGCCTTTCGGGTGTCTCTCGCGTAGGAATATTGTTTTTTCTATGCAACGACCCCTTTAGTATACTAACCCCTCAGATGATGGTGAACTTGCTGGTGATGGTGGTGGTAGGATGACACCCACTTTTGATGTGGTATTAGGTTAGCACCATAGTGGTAGGATGAACTTGTGATCTTTTTTTGCTAATGAACATGCATGCTGCTTTAGGTTTATCTTGGCTCAAACTTGTGATGCTTGATCTGGTGTTGGTTGAGCCGTGTTGTAGTGATGATCTTGTCAAGTGCGATCTCTTTCCAGATGAACTTCTATGTCGTGTACAGAGGAAGGCGTCCTGGAGTGTATAGTTCGTGAAGAAGCTGCCAGGAACAAGTCAATGGGTACTCGAACAACAGCTACGAAGGGTTTGAAACTTTGGAGGAGGCACAACAGAACTACTCCTACTTCCTCAGCGCCATTGATGAGGTACCTCATGGGCTACCAGCTCATGGAGTCGTACTCGTACCCGAAGTGCCAAATGAGGTCCCGGGTAGTAGGATCAAGGACTTAATCATCAACGTCCTCGTTGTGGTGATTGTGAAGCTACTTTTCTTCTAGCTCGGTTGTAGTATGATCGAATATAGTGGTGAGACTTGTTAACTCACCATATTTGAACCTAGGTAACCATAACTTGTGTATTGCATGCAACCAAACACGGCGTGGCCGTTTTAGCTTACCCCCAAAGCAAGGTATGCAAGCTACCAAACACAGTGCACTCAAATTACCAACTCATACACGGAAGTTCGATGCAGGTTACCTAACAAATTGCACAACATGTATACGGTGCGATATGAGCGTGGCCAGGCCATGGATTCATTTATCCTTTAAGGAATCGGGTTTATGAACACCCATGATCGTAGTTGAAGGGGACAATGATGTCGCCTAGAGGGATTAATA
>JAPCYS010001124.1:0-35596 GCA_028641055.1 Alopecurus myosuroides
CCTTTCTGTCCAACAATTCCATGACTCGAGAGTTGCCTTGGAATTCCTGGGTCTTGCCGGCAACCGTCATTGTTGCTGAGCCTCGGATGCCACCCGACGCTCGAGACAGAGACCGGGACGTGGATCTTTGAGTTCTGTGACCCCGTAAATGTCGGCCTCTCCGCCGAGCATGACCCTACGTGCATGCGTCTTCGCCGGCAGCAGCGCTGCCCTCGGGCACGACATCTTGCAGCAAATACAGTCCCAACAAGATTTTGAGGAGAAGTAAAAGTATGCATGAGATAGAAAGGAAAGGCAGCAAGAAAATAGGAGGATACAACGAGGGGTGGCAAGAATTGCATGGAGCAGGTGATCACGTCTTCCTGGGAGACATCGTGAGGATCCCCGCGGCAATGGAGGCCACAGCGGCGACTCCAACTCGGGTAAGAGGCGTCGCGTGTTACCGTGTAGGGCCAGGATCTTCGGGGAGGTCCGAGTCCTATAGTAAGAGTTGTCGTTTGAAAAAGAAAAGAAAAAAGTGCATATGCACCCCATGTCGGAGTGCGCCGTGACGCCGTGAGCAATTTGGGCTTACATCCAGTATAAGCATCCATAGAACGCGACATGAAACATGCCTAGTTTGCGTTCAAGGAAACCAGAATGCTGTCATGCCCACGGACGGTCACCGTTATTTTCTGCTGATGTCTGCTCATCGCACTTGCCGCGCGGTGAAGACACGAGCCAGAAGGCAGCTTATATCGCGCTTTCTTGGGGTGACGTGAGGGCACTCCATGTGTATAATTAGATGTTATTTCAGATTGCTCGCAGTCATAGTTTGAAAGATGGACCTCTAATATACACAAAATTATCGACATTGTTCCACATAAAAGAGGTAAGAATGTAGCTTGAAGAGGTTTCAGTCAAATAAATAGTCCAAATCAAAACTGTTTGTCCTTTTGGAATGCCAGCATGAAAACACACACCGGACTGTAGGTGAAATTGTTTATTTCCAGCCTTCAAATAGATGCACGTCTGGATTCAAGCCTATTGTTAATTCAGATTTTACCGTCTACTATTAGACAGGCTTCAGTCTTAAAACCTATTAGGGTTGCTACATTCTGTGCTATGGACTAAGGACAAGGAGATCTAAGCTAGCTATCTGATATCATGATGTATCTTTCTCAATTTATTGTGGAGGTAATAACATGGGGAGATACATCAACTTGCAACTTTCCATGAACTAGTACAGAAACTTGTGATTTGGGGTCAAATTAGTCCAAACTCGTCATGGAGCCGAGGCATTGTTGATTTTGCGCAAGTTCCCCTGTACATCATTCTGTTCCAGACTTGTCATTCCCGTGTTGCCGCTGCAACACCAACACGCGCCCCAAGTTTTCAGAGTCATCTGTCTTCCACCGCGTCCGTCGGCCTTGGGGATGGAGCACTGGCGGCTGCCGCAGATGCAGCAGTTCCTGTTCTTTGGCCACGCGCCAACGGCATGCAGCAGAAAAACGTGGCCGAGATTTACCTGTTCGACGCCGACGGCAAGCGGTCACCGGACGGATGATGGATGCCCAAGCAGTTGCAGTGCTCAAACGGGCTGATCAGGCAGCTGGCGTCGGTGAAGATGGAGGATTCCTGGGCCTCGCCGGCAAGGGCCATTGCTGCTGAGCCTCCGTGCCACCCGACGCTCGAGACAGAGACCGGGTCACCGGGATGTGGATCTTCAAATTCTGCCACACCGTCAAGTTCGGCCTCTCCGCCGAGCACGACCCTCCACGCACGCGTCTTCGCCGGCAAGCGCCATTGCTGCTGAGCCTCGGGTGCCACCCGACGCTCGAGACAGAGTCCGGGACGTGGATCTTTGAGTTCTGCCACACCATCAATGGCGGCTTCTCCGCCGAGCACGACCCTCCACGCACGCGTCTTCGCCGGCAGCAGCGACATCATGCTTCAGATGCTCAACTTCACGGAGGCCGTGGCCACGACCAAGTGCGCCGGCAAGAAGCTCTTTAAGGTGCTCGGCATGTACGAGTCGTCGTTTGAAAAAGACAACAAAAAATTGCATACGCACCCCATGTCGGGGTGCCCCGTGATCGCCCATAGGCAATTCGGGCGGGCTGGGCTCGCGCGCGACAGGAAGCTAATCGTCGATCGGTTTCGGACACACCAGCACTTGCTATATTAGGAAACGTGCGTATTCCCTTTTTTGGCTAACGACAACGCGCAAGCGCAAGAACGTAACGGCCACGTCCTTTTTACGGAGAGAACGCGCGCGCGCGCCAGCCTGGTGACGTCAAACACGTAAAAGCGCGGACGGGGTCCGTTCGTTTATTAATTTTCTATTCCCTTTTCCCGACTGTAGCTATTTGTTCACAGAAAATCAATTTTTCGTAGAAAAATTAAATTCCTTTTTGGCCTAGTGAATTTTTAGGGTAAGAATAAAAAGGGTGGGAGATATCTAATGTAAAAAATTCCACTTCCAACTAGTATAATTTGTTTTAGCTTTCTAACAAAATAAAAAAATTACATTCCGACTAAAAATTTGTTTCCTCGCAGCCCGATTGAAACAAAAAACTGAAGAATCCCGATGTATAAAAGTTTCATCTTCCCCACAAAAAATACTTGATAAACACATTCTTAAAAAAAAATGATAGTTCATATATTAATTTCATCCCGCTTTTGATAAAAAGGTTGTGAATAATGATTTTGGGTTGGTATTTTTGGTTACTGCCTCAAAAAATATGAGGAGGATTACTTCCTACTGATTTCGCGAGAAAAATACATATATGGGTTCATGGACGAGATCTCCTTGAAGATCAAAAATTCATTTAATTCATAGAGCCATAACAAAAAACACAAAAAGTTTATTAATTACGCTTTCAAAAAGAAAACGGCAAACAAAAAACTCATAACAGAGTACAACTTAAAAATGAATTAAAAAAAAATCGTACAAGCAAACTTCTAGCGGACACCAGTGATACGTTGGGATGGACGCGGTTAAATATGTTTTCAAAAAGGTTGGTAGTTTCCATTCATCTCATTTGATTACTTTGTTTTCAAAAAGAAATATATATATGTTTTCAAAAAGGTTGGTAATTTTCATTCATCTCTGTTGATAACATTCTTGGGAAATTATATATAGGTTTTTAAAGGGTTGGTAATTTTAATTCATCACCCTTGATAACATTCTTGGGAATAGACTATACATTGGTTTCTAAAAAAAAAGGTAGGTAATTTCCATTCATTGCCCCTAGTAACTTTGTTTGGAAATAAAAATATATATTGGTTCTTAAAAGGTTGATAATTTCCATTCATCACCAGTGATAACATTCTTGGTGCAGTTATATAAAAAATATTGACAAAGTGCCTCTATAGGCCATGCTATTTAGTGGCAGTTTGCCAAAGTGCCACTATAGGTTAGACATTTAATGGCGCTTTGTCAGAGTGCCACTAAATGGTTGTTGCACAAGAAAAATAATTTCTACTACCGAAAACAACAGAATTTCCTAATGGCAACATAATTAGACAAATCAACCTCATAAACTTAGTTTTGTGCACGAATTAAACTACATAGAACAAATCTGATTCTTCAACATTAAAGCTTGGGTAAAATGATCTTGAATCATACCTAAATCCGATACTACTACAGCACATCCTAGTTGATGATTTTAATGAACTTAAGACCAATTTCCTGCGGAAGAGGTTCCACCTTGACTAGTAGAACAGACCTTGCGCCTATATGCGCAGCATCCCTGAAGTCAGTCCATCCTTCAGTGATTACAATGTAGTCGTCGCCTTCAATATGGTATGAGCAGTCAATGCTGTCTTCAACTTCATCTTTGTCTTCATAGAGTAGGGCTGTCCCATTGACATTGTAGCCATAGCCCTGGACTGCCATTGCAGATATGTACTGATATTTGAGAAGAACAATTGGATTTGTTAGTTTTTTGTGGATTCTAGCAACATAGTACAACAGGTAATAATATTTCTGTTTTCACTAAAGAACTAACCAGTGCATCAAAGTGTTCATTCTCCTCATTCATCCTGTGCACAACAAACTGCTTCTGTGCAATTGGTTCATAGAAAGAATCTTCTGCTGGATAGTGCACATATTTGTATATGCCAAACAGGATGTCTGCCATGTGCACTTATGTGATATCTCCAATATCAGAGAAAAGGGTCTTGTGTAGAATGCTCCGAATGCTTGATGGCACATCAGCCAGAACTGTCCAAAAATAAGAAAAAAGTTAGTCAGTAACAGACACACTACCCAATTACTGCACCTACTTCAAGATCGTTACACTGAAACAATGCAATGCAATGCAAAAATACTGCCTGCATCGCTACTACTTCACCTAGTCGAATCATTATTATCTGCATCTTTCAAAACAATGGCCACTGGAACTATCAACTTACCAAAATCATTAATATCTGCATCTTTCACACCCCCAAGACTACTGTAGACAGTGAACTCGAATAAGTTTTCAGTGCTGTTAAACTGAAAACGAATGATGTCTCCAACGACAACATTGTAAACCCTAGTCAGAGAGAGCCAGTAGGGCCCAGTTAATGCAGTCCTCAATGGCTCCTTTTTAAGTAGGAAATCAAACTTGCGAAACCCCGGGCTCCTGGCAACCATCCACTCCCCTTGAACAAAGTGGTTCAACCTTTCCATGAAGTAGCAGGGAATGACCTGCAAATTAAATACAAAATCAGCATGAATGCATCAGACAGATTTGCATAGAAACAACCGGCCCAGAATTGAAAATACATTATACTTACCACACTTTGTTGCTGCCCACCCTTGATCACAATGTCAAATGAGTCTGCATGCCTCGCAGAACGACCACAGTAGGCTGCTGTCTGCATACAGAACTGACAATCCATCCCTACGAATTATCATGTAACAAAGGTAATAGTTATAAGCCTGAGAAAAAGGATTGATGTACAATCGTATCACAGAGGATGATTCCAAAATCTAGATAACTTACTAGCAAACTTCAACAGGAGATCTTCAATGAGCCTTACGAAAAAACTGCAAATGAATGTTAGGCAAAATGCAAACGCTGATGGAGAAATCACAGAAAGAGAAAAGCAGTAGAATGGACTCGCGCGCTCACCTTCCAGTACTGACAACAGCAAATGGAAAAGAGAACTCCCCTGAATAGAAAAGGAACTGCCACTTCGCAGTCGTTGGCAACTTTAAAAGGGGGCCCCACGAAATGACAGTTCCACCCCGAAATGACAGTTCCCCACTACGCCACTTCCAATTTTTTTTTCTTCAACATTTAGAAAAATACGCAGTAAAAAACCTACAACTGCTTTCTTGATTAATTATTCTTCTACGGAACAAAACAGCTCGATTTGACATGATCATGAAGGGTTGAAACCTTCCTCATTTTACTGTGCTAGTTATTAAGTGTTTACAATTTCCTTCATGATCATGTAGTGTTGAACCTTCCTAACTGTGGTGGCATGCTATTCATGAAGGTATAGTCAAAAATGAAGCCACAAAAAAAAACAAATTGAGAAACTGTTGACTATTTGCCGTTGTCAGGAAGGGTTAAACCTTCCTAACTGTGTCGACATGCTAGACATGGAAGTATGTAGTCAAAATGGAGCCACGAAATAAAAACAAATTGAGAAACATGCTACTCATGAGTGTAGGATCAAACATACGAAAGATAGCTAATACTTGGTTCAAATAAAACTTATTACAACTCCTCAAAAGTTCACTTAAACATGGAAGACTACTCCATCAGTTCACACAGTACTAGTTCATATACCGACTTCTCCATCAGTGCACCTAATTCAACACTGATGGAGTCCATAGCAACACCATTTCACACATGCACAAGCATGATTTCGAGCACATAACGCTTAGATTTGCAGAAGCAGAACATGTAGATTTCTCCTTCTTTCAGCCTAAAGTACTCAGCAGCTTTTGCCCATCCACCAGATAGCATGGCCTTCCCAGATCCTTCTCCAATCTTCATCTTCACCATGCGATGCTTGTCCCTGCTGGTGCAAGTAACATGCACCTCCAATGGATTCTTCAGATACTCATTTGTGTAGTCAAGTCCAAATTCCTGATCAAAATCCAAGTTTGCAACATCACTAAACCAAAAAAAAAAAAAAAAAGTATACAGCTAAACTTATTTATTTAACTAAACTTCCTGCATTACCAATTCATTAATCTTACGCAAGTAACTTCTAATATTAAGAAGCAAAATTTCCTCAGCTTCACAAGTGTTCTTACCATCTTGGCCTTGTCCTTTACCACAGAAGAATAAGTCATCTTGTACACATAGTACTTGAATGGTTTCCCTGGGAATTCCATGGTATAATCTTGCAGATGTTCACACTGATTGCCATCAAGCTCCATGTAGTTTGCAAAATAGCATTGGTCATCAAAGTAGCAAGTTCCTCCATGCTGAGGTCCTGCATACAGTAAGTTAATATATGACTGCCAATTCATGCATTTCATACAAAGTTGTGAAAATCATAAAATGTCTCCCTATTTTCTGGTGTTTCTGTTAATACCTCTCTTGTACAGACTTTTTGGTGGACCCTCATAAGCTGCTTCAGTAGGATCCATCTTCTGTTTTTTTGATGGTCCTTCAGATGCATGAACTTGTATAGGCATTTTGTCTTTATTCTTTACACAAATGTCAAGAAACATGGCATATGATGGGTCAATGTCCTGCGCATCTTCTGAGTCGCTGCCCATCAACATTTTTGTAAAACAACTTGCATTAGTATTAATCGTCATATTCCAACATTACGAACCATACATATGCAGTAAAAATCAGAACATGTAGGAACTCATCTCTGCATCAGACTGAAACTCAAAATCTAGCCCTACAACTATGAAAGAATAGGAAGTTCAGATGAAGGACATACAACACTGAAAAAATCTAGTACTGCAACAATGACAGAATAGTAAGATCAGATCTGGTTCATTAAAGATGGACAAACATTGACAAATCAAGCCCTAGGAAATTAGATCCATACTTATCCAAAAGAGGAACAGATTCAAGAAAATTAGATCCAATAGAAACATAGCAAGAAACAGATCCAACTTGTAGTTCCAATAGAAACAGAGCAAGAAACAGATCCAACTTGTAGTTCCAATAGAAACAGAGCAAGAAACAGATCCAATAATATGCACGTTGGAGCTTACCTTGCAAGACAACGGCGAACGACGTAATCGTCGGTTTGAGGATGGGACTTACTGACCGTCGGCGGATTTGGATTCGCTTGTGGATCTTGGTGAAACCCTAGTCAGTGAGGAGTACAAGTGAGTATAGTGAAAGCGTCGTTCCCTACTTATATGAGTAACCGCTGTTTTATTTCTAGATGAAAAAATAGACAAATGGTATGTATATTTCTAAGAAATGGCCCACTGGTCTGCCACTTTTAAGTTCAAAACAGTGGTAAAAAAGTACATAACGCACCCTCACCCACTACAATGCATTTAAGCCACGGTCCCCCACTCTCTGCAGTCATTGTCCCCACCCTCTCACACCTTCGCGTGTTCCTCTGCTCGTCTCACCGGAGCTCTCCAAAGACGCATTGGATTGATTACTTCACCGTACCTCTCCAGGCCAACCAGGTAGACATCCTCCCAATCTATGTACCTATGTTCTTCTTCTCTGATTTCCTTGTATATCTTCCTCTGTTTCTTTGTGTTCTGCGAATCTACATGAACTAGGGTTTTGACAGTTTTACTGTTTGGATGTTTGATGTGGAATGCATGAATCAGCCTGAATTCTTCTACAATTGCTAACCACCCAATTGAGATAATAGCCTTCCCTCTTCAACACACCTTAAGCCTAGCATATTTAGCAGTTGTTTTCAACCAGCTTAAGACACTAGTAACAACTACATTAAGTTCTACGAGAAGGAATCCCAATAAGAAACTTTGGGTGAAATCATGTTCAAATTCCTGCAAAACAGTTTGTAAAACAATGCATAAGTAACAGGCAGTGAAAACTACTAAAATTGGTGTATTTCGAATGATGTGTTTGCATCAAAAATTATTTTCAAAAATTATTGGGGATAGACTATATGCTGGTTTATAAAAAAGTTTGGTGATTTTCATTCATATCCCCTTGGTAACATTGTTGGGAATAGACTATATACTGGTTATTGAAAAAAGGTTGTTAATTTTAATTCATTGGCACTTATAAATTTCTAGGGAAATAAAAATATATATTGGTTTGTAAAAAAGGTTGGTAATTTCCATTAACTCCCTTGGTAACATTCTTGGGGGCGGAGTTATAAAAAATTTATGTTTACAAAGGGTTGGTAATTTCCATTCATCTCCATTGATTAGTTTGTTTTCGAAATAAATAAATATATGTTTTCAAAGGGTTGGTAATTTCCATTAATCTCCGTTAATAACATTCTTGGCAAATTATATATAGGTTTTAAGATGGGTTGGTAATTTTCATTCACCTCCCTTGATAACATTCGTGGGAATAGACTATACATTGGTTTCTAAAAAAAAGGTTGGTAATTTGCATACATTAGTTTGTTTGATAAGGTGTTTTTTGATCTATGGTAGGATGTCTCGTGTGGTGCTCATTTCTTCTGGTAGCTCCTCTGATGGCACTGACAGTGAGGTATCTTGTGACGACTGCCAGTTTGAGGTTGAAACCAATGCAAACTGAAAGGTACTGACAAATATAGTGTCATATATGACATGCAGGTTTGCACATGCATGTACATGTTCAGATTGGTGCTGGTCCCAATTAGGAAACATGTGTCCACGTCTGATATTTATAAGCCAATTTTGTAGGACCTATGTATGCTTGTCAGGACAGTTATGATGAGTACTATGTCTACCCGAACCGTGTGTCACTGTTCCGTGACCAAGAATGCATTCTGAACAACATCTGTGAAGAGAAAACTCCAAGAATTCCACTGTATGTGTGCACCATCACTTCTGGAATGGTGGCATGTGGGGGAAGAGGCAAAATGGTATGTTTCAGTCCCTTTTTTTTACTTAGTTGTAGTACTTTCATTAATCTGCTTCACTACTTATTCTTAGAAGTTCCATGTTTGTATTGTTGCAGTACTTCAACAAGGAGTTCACCACAGCCTATCTGAAAAAGTACTTGACAAGGACTGGATATCATCAGGGTGTACTACAACAAATCCAAGAAGATGGAAGAGGTGAGGATAAGATGGACAAGGCCAAGAAGCGTGCTATACTGACATCAGATTGGATGTCTGTTGTTGATGCTGAGGAGTATGGAGAAGGGAATGTGCTGATGTTCTGGTTCAGGAGGAATTCTGAGGGCAGCCTTAAACTGTTACTTGAGGATTATGCCAGGTGCATTTGGACTAGGTACTCAACAAGCACCTTCACCTCCTTGATGAGGAACTGGGACTGTGAAGTTCACGAAGCTTGTTGATATGGCTTGATATATGCCAAGAACTGAATGAAGTAATTTATGTTTCTACGTCCTATATTTAAGTGATGAACCTAGTCTGTCAGATGCTATCTTATATTATGTAATGAAGAAAGCCTGTCAGATGCTATCTTAAATTATGCGATGAACTAAGTCTCTGAATTTCTATGTTATGTAATGAACCAACTAAGTTAAGCAATAGAAGTAGTACAAATTCAGTACCTGTATTTCCCCTCCTCCTCCTCTTGAGATGGCTCCTCCTCCTCCTCTTGCCCCTGCAACTGAGCTGGCTCCTCTTCCTCTTGTATTTCATTCAGAAAAAATCAGTACAATGCACTCTTCACTACCAACACAACTGCTGGTCATGACAAAAAAAAATTAAATCTACATAAATAGATTGGCCTCAGATCATATGGTTCAACGTTGAACAACATAGTTCACACAGCACTACTTATACACAAAGCGACACGTATAGTAAACTTCTATGTAGAGTACTCCTGAATACAACAGTACACAGTACTAATATTTATCTTGCCCAGTTGCCCTGGTTCCACCCCCTTCATTGCCCTAGTTCCACCTGTCCCACCCCTCTCCATCTTGAGTATACACTGCTGTCGGTATTTCGGTGAAGGTTTGAGTATGCGTTCTTTTTGGAGTCCGGAGCACTCGAAGCCCTGAGGATGCACTGCAGTTTCCTACGCTCAAAGGAAACAAATCCATCGACAGCAGCATATTTCAAGTTAACCTCGTCGAGTGGCTGCTTCTCCCAGACCTTGTGACCATTTTCTGGAAATTTGTTTTTCATTTCTTCATAGGACTCGTCGATTAGTTCACCAGCGAGGGCAGCCATTCCTGTCCTGGGGCCACGCCCGCCCAGGAATGTGGTAAACATCTTGGATATCCTTATGAAACTTCAATGGGATTTTAAACCCCCAAGTTCTTTCCATCACCTGTCTGTCCCCCTTATGTCCACGCTAGCAAAGTTACTTAATCCTTCCTGAAACCAACTGAATAGCGCCTCACAACGTTCTTTCGGCCTGTATTAGTAAGAATATAAGAGTGAAATCTTATATAATTTGTTAGTAGCAATAGAAACTTATAGTACAAATCCAATTGCCAGACCATAAGCAGATAAATAGAATAGAATTTTGGAGAATTTGCAGTAATAAAAACTTACAGTACCTAGCCAATTGCCAGACCAATACAGTTCGATCCACACATAGTTGAACAACCGCCACCTCTTGCTTGTCCTTCTCTTCATTGGTATACTCGAAATCCAATCCCATGAATCCTCATAGGGCATCTTCAGTTGCTTCCTGATGAGCGCATTGAGGGTTTCCTCGACAGTTGCAATGTCGTTCGTGTAGACCACCTCTATCTCCGTCGTGCCATGGGCTATGTACGTCTTCCTCATGGTGCGGAGAATGACCTTTACCTCGTTGTCCATGGCGTCCATGGTGCCTTTCCCCTTGGCATCCATGGCGTCCATGGTGTCTTTCCCTTGCATCCATGGCACAGAATGAAGACAGAGAGAGAAAACGATAGAAGCAAGAAAGAGAAGGAGAAAAAGGAGGCAGAGAGCAAAATGTGTAACCGTGCGCATGTGTCAATTCTAACGTGAGCATGAGGCGCTTCTAATCGTGGCGCATGTTAACAGTGGCCCAGTTGAAACCGAGGCCCGCTACAGATGTCAAAGGGGCCAGTAGTGTATTAGCAAAAAGATCATAAAATGTGTCAAGGCTTCCTAAATGTGTTAATAATTTGGCAGCGTCAAACAAATAAAACCAAATTGACTAAGGGCCCGTTTGGGATCATCTTTTTTTTTTGAAGTCTCATGATACTTCAGTTTTCAAAAAAATTAAAGTATTCAATACTTTAACAATACTAAGTATTCAATACTAAGTGTTTGGATGCAGTGAATAATATAGTTTTTAAAAACTACAGTTTTACAATACTGTAGTTTAAAATCAAAGAGAACAACTTAAACAAGTTGAGAAAATGTTGACTATTTGCCAGTGTCAGGAAGGGTTTGGACTTCCTAACTGTGTTGGCATACTAGTCAAATCAAGGAGAACAACTTAAACAATTTAACAACCAAGTGACATTATATACAGAAAGTTACAACTTAAGTTCTGACATAGTAGACAAAAGATACAACTTAGGTTCTCACATGGTAGATAAAAAATACAACTTAGTTTCAGACATACGAGGCTACAAGCCTTCCAAACAGATAGACATTAGGTTCAGACATAATAGATAAAGGTGCACCTTAAGGGTGCCTGCTTTACGACTAAACATTTCTTCAGCTAGCTTGAAACCAATGGCTTAGTAGACCTCTACAAAGTAGAGACCAATGGCTTCGGCTCTAGCTTCCACTCTGACCAGCAACATCGAATAAGCTTCTATGTTGGCTGCAGCCCTGAATTCAGCCCATCCTTGAGACAGCACGATGTCAGCACCTTGCAGGGTGTAGGACCCTTCAATGGCTTCTTCATACCCTGCCTCCAGAAAAGTACTGTCCCTTGTTTAGGGAACTTGTATGGCTCCACTGTTTTGGCAGGAACATTCTGCAAAGAACAGATATTTCGTAAGCACGATTCTACAATGGATTCAACATATGCAAGTAACAGCAAAACTTACCGGTAGTCAAAGTGTACTTCATCATTGTTCACCATGTGAACTCAGAACCCATGTCATGGACTATTTGTAGAAGTCACCATCCTCTATGTCCTCTCTCAGATGTGCCATAATGGCCTTGCTGATTGCATAGTTTATTTCGGCCATTGCATTTTCACAAATGTCATTGGCATTTGTGAAAAGCATGTTCTCACAGGCCTCTCTAACTTTCTGTTCCATTTCATTCACCACTGTTCACAAATGAAAAAAACAATATTAGTTACCAAGCCTTATAATGTTTGCAACTGGAAAGTTCAACTGGAAGGTCAGATACAACAATGAATATTTGGTAATCTTACGAGGGAGTTGAACTGGAAGTTTGACTTCCTTCCCATGTTCACCAACATGGTAAACAGTGAGCTCAAAGTACTCGTCCCTATCAACATCGAAATCCTCGTCATCACCCACATAGGTGAATGACACAACATCTCCAGCCTGAATGTTGTACACCCTGATAGCTGACTTCCAGTATGGACCAGCTACCTTTATCTTCTTCCCATTTCTCTGCAAGAACATGTGGTATGTATGACCATTCATGCATTTGGCATGAAGCCAATTCTCACAGAGACTGTTTAGCTTTTCCTTGAAGAAACAAGGCACAGCCTGCATAACATGTAAAAAATAGTTATAATTCAGTCAGGAAAGAGGGTGTGAATTTAAAAATTATTGCAGAGTATTGCTGCTTGAAGTGCTACTACTACAATTTGTATTAAGTGCACTACTACAACATGCAGAACTGGCTCCCCTGTTTCTGCTCCTGCCCATAGCTCTACAACATGTGGTTTCTTTTAACAACCATAGATCGATTTAGGTTCCTTGTATCTGGTTAGTCCTTCCATCTTCGTGTTCTCTTTACAGAAGTGAGACTCTCTTGTCCTTGTCTAGCATAATAAATAGTTCACTACAGCAGCAGCAGCATGCTCTCTTGTCATTGTAGCACTCCCAGGACACACATGGGTATGTAATCTAACAAGATTACTTGTGTATGACTGGAGCAATTTGATGTTTATGAAATAACAAATACTTTATCTTTCTATGATCGCATAAATAGGATCTTTGTCTACAGTTTTGAACAAAGTCAATGATGTTCTTGCAGGAAAAGGTTATGAAATAAGTAGACCAAACAATGAAATGTTGAGGATGAAGTAACTAGACCAACCAATGAAATGTTGATGATGTTGGTGGTCAACCATTTTTTTCTTTAAAACCTGTCCTGTATGGAGAAATTATACTTGTATTGTTCAGATATTTGGCTTCATCACATTTTCACTATGGACTTTGTCTATATTTAAGTGTCAAAATGCTCGATTTCCTGTTAAGTACATTATGTACTGCAACTACATTAGTACTGCTGCTGCATGGAGCGCTAAGTACTGCTGCTACTACATAAGTACTGCTACAAAATGCTACTACAACATGCATAACTACTGCTGCTTGGATTCAGAATTGAAAAAATATCACCAATTTTCTTGCTTACACACCCTTCTCGAATCCTTCCTTCATGTGCAACTCAAAAACCTTTGCACGCCTGTTCGAGTAGCCACATTGTTGACCCCTTGGTCACAGAAACGACACTCCATGCCTTCTGCCCTTGTCAAAATACAAATAAACATATAAACTCAGTCCGAAGTAGGAATAAGTGTAAAAATATGAACAATAACCAACCTATAATTGTTCAGGCAGAAAAAACGGAGGATTCAGGCAGGGGAACACATGATTCAAGCACATGCAAGATTCAAGCAAAAAGGAAATTGGGTACAAGATAAGATTCAAGCAAACCCTAACAAATCGACTGAAAGATACTACCAAAAAAACAGTATTCAAACAACAGTGAGTACAAAGATTCAAGCAAAGAACACTAGGTACAAGATGAGATAAAAAAAAACCCTAACAACACTGACAATACATGCAGAAAGAGAGCGGAGAGCAAAGAGATGCCATCGAAGCAGTAAGGACAATGCATAGAAGGGATTGAAGAACTAAACGTTTGCCTCCTTGGTGGCGAAGAATCAGATGAACGCGTCCAGAAGCAGAGATGAACGACTCCAAGGAGCAGAGATGAACCTTCAGGCAGAAAAAAACACAGGATTCAGGCAGGGGAACACATGATTCAAGCACATGCAAGATTCAAGCAAAAAGGAAATTGGGTACAAGATAAGATTCAAGCAAACCCTAACAAATCGACTGAAGATACTACCAAAAAAACAGTATTCAACAACAGTGAGTACAAAAGATTCAAGCAAAGAACACTGGGTACAAGATGAGATAAAAAAACCCTAACAAGAAAAAACCCTAACAACACTGACAATACATGCAGAAAGAGAGCAAAGAGCAAAGAGATGCCATCGAAGCAGTAAGGACAATGCATAGAACGGATTGAAGAACTAACCGTTTGCCTCCTTGGTGGCGAAGAATCAGAGATGAACGCGTCCAAGAAGCAGAGATGAACGACTCCAAGGAGCAGAGATGAACCTTCTGGTTTGCCTCCAAGAAAAGACGAAGAGAAATGGAAACAAATCAATACAAAAGATAGATCGAGAGAATAGTTTTAGGGAACTGAAAGAAAAGAGGAAGAGGAAAACAAAGATGAACTCACCGTTCTCGGTCTAGTCGTACAGGCGCAGTCTCCAAAGCGCCTCTGCTAATATGAAGGAGGTAGTGGGGGGAACAGTGTGGGGTCATGCGCGCCTCTGCAACTTCTTGCAGTTGAGGCTTTTTTCGTGGTTGTCTCGTTACTGGGCCGCAACTGCTTGCAGTTGAGGCTTTCTTCGTGGTGGGCTCATTGCTGTGCTGCGAATAAATGTACGCTACAACATACTGTTGGTCTAGAACAAAAAAAGCATGACAGTCAGATTAAAAAAAAACAAATGTAGACTGCTAGCCAATGTTCTGGATGTTTATCATTCCAGAACAAATAAGGCATGACAGTCAGAGTAAAGTAATATACCTATCAGTAAAAATTAGAACTGGACAAAAAATTGGCACTTTAACTTCTTTTACATACATTAGGATATTTGTCAAAAAATAGGGAAGCAGAAAGTAGACAATTACATCACTGATACAAATAGTCTATTACTTGGCACAAGTAGTTGGCTAAATCTTCAAGTGGAGTGATCACTAGCTTAAGCCAAGCGATGGGATCTCTTTCTTTAGAAAATCTATAATCTTTGAAGCTGAATGTACAGATGCTTCCTTCCTCCAGCCTGAATTCTTCTACGATTGCTGACCAGCCACTTGAGATGATAGCCTTCCCTCTTGAACTCAAGTTAAGCCATGATTACTTGTTATAAAAAAAATGTTTCGAAGGGTTGGTAGTTTTCTTCACCACCCTTGATAACATTCTTCGGAATAGATTAAACATAGGTTCCTAAAAAAATGTTTTCAAAGGGTTGGTATTTTTCATTAACCTCCTTGATAACATTCTTGGGAACAGACTATACATAGGTTGCTAAAAAAAAGGTTGGTAATTTCCATTCATTGGCTTGAGAACTTTCTTTGGATATATTATATATTGGTTCTTAAGGGTTGGTAATTTCCATTCATCTCCGTTGATAACATACCAGAAAAAATTATACATAAGTTTTTGCAGGGTTGGTAATTTCCATTCAACACCTTGATAACAATCTTGGGAATAGACTATACATAGGTTCCTAAAAAAGGGTTGGTACTTTTCATTCATTGCCCTTGATAACTTATTTGGAAATAAAAATTTTAATGGTTCTTAAAAAAAGGTTGGTAGTTTCCAATCATGTCCCTTTATAACATTCTTGGGAAAATTATATATATGTTTTCAAAAGGGTTGGTCATTTGCAATCATCGCCCTTGATAACATCCTTGGGATAGACTTACATAGGTTCCTAAAAAAAGGGTTGGTAATTTCCATTCATTGCCCTTGATAACTTTCTTTAGAAATAAAATTTATGATGGTTCTTAAAAAAAATGGTTGGTAGTTTCCATCATGTCCCTTTATAACATTCTTGGGAAAATTATATATAGTGGTTTCTAAATAAGTTGGTAATTTCCATTATCTCACTTGATAACATTCTTGGGGAAGTTATAAAATATGTTTTCCAAGGGTTGGTAGTTTCCATTCATCTCCATTGATAACATTCCAGGGAAAAATTATATATAAGTTTTTGAAAGGTTGGTAATTTTCATTCAACACCCTTGATAACATTCTTGGGAATAGACTATACATAGGTTCCTAAAAAAAGGTTGGTAATTTCCATTCATTGCCCTTGATAACTTTCTTTGGAAATAAAAATTTATAATGATTCTTACAAAAGGTTGTAGTTTCCATTCATGTCCCTTGATAACATTCTTGAGAAAATTATATATATGTTTTCAAAGGGTTGGTAATTTGCATTCATCGCCCTTGATAACATCCTTGGGAATAGTCTATACATAGCTCCTAAAAAAAGGGTTGGTAATATCCATTCATTGCCCTTGATAACTTTCTTTGGAAATAAAAATTTATAATGGTTCTTAAAAAAGGTTGGTAGTTTCCATTCATGTCCCTTGATAACATTCTTGGGAAAATTATATGTATGTTTTCAAAGGGTTGGTAATTTGCTTCATCGCCCTTGATAACATCCTTGGGAATAGACTATATACTGGTTTTTGAAAAAGGTTGTGATTTTAATTCATTGTCCTTATGAAATTCTTGGGAAATAAATATATATAGTGGTTTCTAAAATAAGGTTGGTAATTTCCATTATCTCCCTTGATAATATTCTTGGGGAAATTATAAAAATATGTTTTCAAAGGGTTGGTAGTTTCCATTCATCTCCATTGATAACATTCCAGGGAAAAATTATATATAAGTTTTTGAAAGGTTGGTAATTTTCATTCAATACCCTTGATAACATCCTTGGGAATAGACTATACATAGGTTCCTAAAAAAAAGGGTTGGTAATTTCCATTCATTGCCCTTGATAACTTTCTTTGGAAATAAAAATTTATGATGGTTCTTAAAAAAATAGTTGGTAGTTTCCATTCATGTCCCTTTATAACATTCTTGGGAAAATTATATATATGTTTTCAAAGGGTTGGTAATTTGCATTCATCGCCCTTGATAAACATCCTTGGGGATAGACTATATACTGGTTTTTGAAAAGGTTGTTAATTTTAATTCATTGTCCCTTATGAAATTCTTGGGAAATAAATTATATAGTGGTTTCTAAATAAGGTTGGTAATTTCCATTATCTTCCTTGATAACATTCTTGGGGGAGTTTAATATGTTTTCCAAGGGGTAGTTTCCATTCATCTCCATTGATAACATTCCAGGGAAAAATTATATATAAGTTAATGAAAGGTTGGTAATTTCGTTCAACACCTTGATAACATTCTTGGGAATAGACTATACATAGGTTCCTAAAAAAAGGTTGGTAATTTCCATTGATTGCCCTTGATAACTTTCTTTGGAAATAAATTTATAATGATTCTTACAAAAGGTTGGTTGTTTCCATTCATGTCCCTTGATAACATTCTTGAGAAATTATATATTTTTCAAAGGGTTGGTAATTTGCATTCATCGCCCTTGATAACATCCTTGGGAATAGTCTATACATAGCCTAAAAAAAAGGGTTGGTAATATCCATTCATTGCCCTTGATAACTTTCTTTGGAATAAAAATTTATAATGGTTCTTAAAAAAGGTTCGTAGTTTCCATTCATGTCCCTTGATAAATTCTTGGTAAAATTATATGTATGTTTTCAAAGGGTTGGTAATTTGGTTTCATTGCCTTGATAACATCCTTGGGAATAGACTATATATGGTTTTTGAAAAAGGTTGTTGATTTTAATTCATTGTCCCTTATGAATTCTTGGGAAATAAAATATATAGTGGTTTGTAAAATAAGGTTGGTAATTTCCATTATCTCCCTTGATAACATTCTTGGGGAAATTATAAAATATGTTTTCAAAGGGTTGGTAGTTTCATTCATCTCCATTGATAACATTCCAGGGAAAAATTATATATTAGAAAGGTTGGTAATTTCATTCAAACCCTTGAACAACTTGGGAATAATAGACTATACATAGGTTCCTAAAAAAAAGGGTTGGTAATTTCCATTCATTGCACTTGATAACTTTCTTTGGAAATAAAAATTTATGATGGTTCTTAATAAAAATAGTTGGTAGTTTCCATTCATGTCCCTTTATAACATTCTTGGGAAAATTATATATATGTTTTCAAAGGGTTGGTAATTTGCATTCATCGCCCTTGATAAACATCCTTGGGGATAGACTATATACTGGTTTTTGAAAAAGGTTGTTTAATTTTAATTCATTGTCCCTTATGAAATTCTTGGGAAATAAATATATATAGTGGTTTCTAAATAAGGTTGGTAATTTCCATTATATTCCTTGATAACATTCTTGGGGGAGTTATAAAATATGTTTTCCAAGGGTTGGTAGTTTCCATTCATCTCCATTGATAACATTCCAGGGAAAAATTATATATAAGTTAATGAAAGGTTGGTAATTTTCGTTCAACACCCTTGATAACATTCTTGGGAATAGACTATACATAGGTTCCTAAAAAAAAGGTTGGTAATTTCCATTCATTGCCCTTGATAACTTTCTTTGGAAATAAAAATTTATAATGATTCTTACAAAAGGTTGGTTGTTTCCATTCATGTCCCTTGATAACATTCTTGAGAAATTATATATATGTTTTCAAAGGGTTGGTAATTTGCATTCATCGCCCTTGATAACATCCTTGGGAATAGTCTATACATAGCTCCTAAAAAAAGGGTTGGTAATATCCATTCATTTCCCTTGATAACTTTCTTTGGAAATAAAAATTTATAATGGTTCTTAAAAAAGGTTCGTAGTTTCCATTCATGTCCCTTGATAACATTCTTGGGAAAATTATATGTATGTTTTCAAAGGGTTGGTAATTTGGTTTCATTGCCCTTGATAACATCCTTGGGAATAGACTATATACTGGTTTTTGAAAAAGGTTGTTGATTTTAATTCATTGTCCCTTATGAAATTCTTGGGAAATAAATATATATAGTGGTTTCTAAAATAAGGTTGGTAATTTCCATTATCTCCCTTGATAACATTCTTGGGGAAATTAAAAAAATATGTTTTAAAAGGGTTGGTAGTTTCCATTCATCTCCATTGATAACATTCTAGGAATAAAAGTTTTTGAAAGGTTGGTATTTCAATACCCATATCCTTACTATACATAGGTTCCTAAAAAAAAGGGTTGGTAATTTCCATTCATTGCACTTGATAACTTTCTTTGGAAATAAAAATTTATGATGGTTCTTAATAAAAATAGTTGGTAGTTTCCATTCATGTCCCTTTATAACATTCTTGGGAAAATTATATATATGTTTTCAAAGGGTTGGTAATTTGCATTCATCGCCCTTGATAAACATCCTTGGGGATAGACTATATACTGGTTTTTGAAAAAGGTTGTTTAATTTTAATTCATTGTCCCTTATGAAATTCTTGGGAAATAAATATATATAGTGGTTTCTAAATAAGGTTGGTAATTTCCATTATCTTCCTTGATAACATTCTTGGGGGTGTTATAAAATATGTTTTCCAAGGGTTGGTAGTTTCCATTCATCTCCATTGATAACATTCCAGGGAAAAATTATATATAAGTTAATGAAAGGTTGGTAATTTTCGTTCAACACCCTTGATAACATTCTTGGGAATAGACTATACATAGGTTCCTAAAAAAAAGGTTGGTAATTTCCATTCATTGCCCTTGATAACTTTCTTTGGAAATAAAAATTTATAATGATTCTTACAAAAGGTTGGTAGTTTCCATTCATGTCCCTTGATAACATTCTTGAGAAAATTATATATATGTTTTCAAAGGGTTGGTAATTTGCATTCATCGCCCTTGATAACATCCTTGGGAATAGTCTATACATAGGTCCTAAAAAAGGGTTGGTAATATCCATTCATTGCCCTTGATAACTTTCTTTGGAAATAAAAATTTATAATGGTTCTTAAAAAAGGTTGGTAGTTTCCATTCATGTCCCTTGATAACATTCTTGGGAAAATTATATGTATGTTTTCAAAGGGTTGGTAATTTGCTTTCATCGCCCTTGATAACATCCTTGGGAATAGACTATATACTGGTTTTTGAAAAAGGTTGTTCATTTTAATTCATTGTCCCTTATGAAATTCTTGGGAAATAAATATACATAGTGGTTTGTAAAATAAGGTTGGTAATTTCCATTATCTCCCTTGATAACATTCTTAATTATAAAAATATGTTTTCAAAGGGTTGGTAGTTTCCATTCATCTCCATTGATAACATTCCAGGGAAAAATTATATATAAGTTTTCGAAAGGTTGGTAATTTTCATTCAAAACCCTTGATAACAATCTTGGGAATAGACTATACATAGGTTCCTAAAAAAAAGGGTTGGTAATTTTCATTAATTGCCCTTGATAACTTTCTTTGGAAATAAAAATTTATAATTGTTCTTAAAAAAAGGTTGGTAGTTTCCATTCATGTCCCTTGATAACATTCTTGGGAAAATTATATATATGTTTTCAAAAGGGTAGGTAATTTGCATTCATCGCCCTTGATAACATCCTTGGGAATAGACTATACATAGGTTCCTAAAAAAAAGGGTTGGTAGTTTCCATTCATGTCCCTTGATAACTTTCTTTGGAAAATTATATATATGTTTTCAAAGGGTTGGTAATTTGCATTCATCGCCCTTGATAAACATCCTTGGGGATAGACTATATACTGGTTTTTGAAAAAGGTTGTTAATTTTAATTCATTATCCCTTATGAAATTCTTGGGAAATAAATATATATAGTGGTTTCTAAATAAGGTTGGTAATTTCCATTATCTCCCTTGATAACATTCTTGGGGGGGGGGGGTTATAAAATATGTTTTCCAAGGGTTGGTAGTTTCCATTCATCTCCATTGATAACATTCCAGGGAAAAATTATATATAAGTTATTGAAAGGTTGGTAATTTTCGTTTAACACCCTTGATAACATTCTTGGGAATAGACTATACATAGGTTCCTAAAAAAAGGGTTGGTAATTTCCATTCATTGCCCTTGATAACTTTCTTTGGAAATAAAAATTTATAATGATTCTTACAAAAGGTTGGTAGTTTCCATTCATGTCCCTTGATAACATTCTTGAGAAAATTATATATATGTTTTCAAAGGGTTGGTAATTTGCATTCATGGCCCTTGATAACATCCTTGGGAATAGTCTATACGTAGGTTCCTAAAAAAAGGGTTGGTAATATCCATTCATTGCCCTTGATAACTTTTTTTGGAAATAAAAATTTATAATGGTTCTTAAAAAAGGTTGGTAGTTTCCATTCATGTCCCTTGATAACATTCTTGGGAAAATTATATGTATGTTTTCAAAGGGTTGGTAATTTGCTTTCATCGCCCCTTGATAACATCCTTGTGAATAGACTATATACTGGTTTTTGAAAAAGGTTGTTAATTTTAATTCATTGTCCCTTATGAAATTCTTGGGAAATAAATATATATAGTGGTTTATAAAATAAGGTTGGTAATTTCCATTATCTCCCTTGATAACATTCTTGGGGAAATTATAAAAATATGTTTTCAAAGGGTTGGTAGTTTCCATTCATCTCCCCTGATTACTTTGTTTTGGAAAAGAAAATATATATAGGTTTTCAAAGGGTTGGTAATTCCCATTCAACTCCCCTGGTTACTTTGTTTGGAAAATTATATATAGGTTTCCCCTAAATTTTCATTCACCACCCGTTGATAACATTCTTGGGAATAGACTATGCATTGGTTTCTAAAAAAAAATGTTGATAATTTCCATTCATCTCCCTTGCTAATTTCTTTGGAAATAAAAATATATACTGGTTCTTGAAAGTTGGTAATTTCGATTCATCTCCATTGATAACATTCTTGGCAAAAAAAATATATGTTTTCAAAGGGTTGGTAATTTCCATTCATCTTCGTTAAATAACATTATTGGGAAATTATATATATGTTTTTAGAGAGTTGGTAATTTTCATTCACCACCGTTGATAAAACATTGTGGGAATAGACTATACATTGGTTCCTACAAAAAAAAGGTTGGTACTTTCCATTCATCTCCATTGACAATTTCTTTTGGAAATAGAAATATATATTGGTTCTTAAAAGTAGGTAATTTCCATTCATCTCTGTTGATAACATTCTTGCGAAAAAATATATATAAGATTTTGAAGGGTTGGTAATTTTCATTCACCACCCTTGATAACATTCTTGGGAATAGAGTATGCATTGGTTTCTCAAAAAAATGTAGGTAATTTCCATTCATCTCCCTTGAAAATTTCTTTGGAAATGTAGATTGCTTTATTTGCTTGCAAGTGTTTGTTAGTTTTTTAATTAAAACTATTTGCTGTAAAATAAGCATTGTTAAGGAATTATGTAACACAAGTGCGTGCTTATGGGGTTGTTATCGTTACTGTTAGAGCTCTTGCGAAAATTAAGTTGTCATTATCTTATACCCCAACGACTACGCTGCTTGTTACCGTTTTTATAGGGTTGTTATCATTACTGTTAGTGCTGTTGCAAAAAATAAATTGTCGTTATCTTATCTCCAAGCGACTCCCCCTGCTTCCTCTTATAAATAAACAGGGCGTTTGCATCTCACGTATTGCTCTTCTGCTATTGTATCGCTCTTCCTCTTCCCCTTCCTCCCTCCCCACTATGCAGAGCTCCAACATCATGGCCTTCTGCCATGAACACAAGGTTCCTTGTCATGGAACCACGGAGATTAACGTGGTCTACACCAACAAAGCTGATAGCGTTGATCAGTGGCTCGAGAAGGTTCAAGCTCTGCTAGATGCTGCCCAGAGGAAGATCATAGGAGTTGATGTCGAGTACACCAGTTGCCGCGGATCTTATGTCTTTCCTCAGAAGGTTGCTGTCCTCCAGTTGTGTGTGGGCAATGAGTGTTTGGTTTATCACGCGTGCCACGCTGATAAACATAGTGATCTGCTTTATGCCTTCTTGCACAATTTTCGTTTAACTTTTGCTGGTTTTGACATTGTTCATGATAAAAAAGTCATGGGTAGATCTGGATTTAGTATTATGGTATACAAGGACATTCAGCGCATCTGGAGAGACCCTGACAACGAGAAGCCAAGAACCAAGAAGCAAGGACTGAAGGATGTTGCTGCAGCTGTGATAGATGAGTACTACAGGAACATGAAGGAGGGGTTTGGCGAAAAGGAGCTCGGAATGTGGAAGAATACACCCCTGTCACAGAAACACATAGAATATGCTGCTAGGGATGCGTATGCTGCTTACGAGATTTATAGGCGTCTAGATGTGTACGAGAGGGGTTTCTTCTCTCTGTACTGCAACTCAGTTAAGAAGCGTGCTAGGGAGTGGTAGGGAATGAGATAGTGGGCGTTGTGAATCACAATAAGTTTTTATGTTGTTTGTTTATTTCCTGAAGTGTGCTAGGGAGTGTTTGTTTATTTCCATTTTGTTTTTACTATCATTGTGAAATAAAAAGTGTGTTATCCAGTACAAGTGTTTTTAGTTACAAATGCTACATTGCTTATCATATGCTGTCTGCTCACATGAGGTAAATCTGCTATGATGTAGATATTGCAACCAAATCTAGAATCGATAAGACTTGGTTGCAAGCACCAAGGTCTAGTCAGCAGTTTGTCGATGGAGTGGGCACACACAAAATGCACCTCCACATGATGTTTAGATGCAGAGAGTTGTGAGCCTTTGTACTGAATTTTTGGAAATTTTCGCAAACCCACAAAATTTTGTACTGAATTTATGCAAATTTTGACAGACCCAAAAATTTCTGTACCGAATTTATGCAATGCAAAAAGACAAAGTAGTTTAAGCGCAAGCATTATATAGATAATAGTACTTCAAGTACTGGATCAGGTTCATTACATAACACGTAGATACTAGCATTGGTGCCTTATATAACAGGTTCAACCATTACACACAAACTACAAAAGAACAACAAGTAGCATAGCAGACTGATACTACATGTAGCATAGCAGGTTCCCAAGGCATCTTTCAGACTCCAGCACTTGCAATGAGAGCATAGTGGTACTGGATGTCAAACCCAAAGCTTCCAGGCTCAATCCTGTCAATATACAGCTTCAGCTTCTTCTCTTCATGGGTCCTCCTAAACCAAAACATGAGCACCTCACCCTCACCATAGCCCTGATCAGCAACAACTTCCATCCACTTAGATGTCATGATGGCACACTTCCTAGGCTTGTCCATCTTTATCTTCACTGGAGTCATTTTCTGTGCATGGTCATAGTAGACCCTCATTTCATATCCACTCCTGGTCAGGTATTGCTTCAGGTAGGTACTGGTGAAATCCTTGTTGAAGTACTGCAAATTAAACAGTAAATAACAAGTAAATTCTAGGCTGAGTAACTGAAGAAAACATCAAATAAAATTCAATGCATAACCAACCAACCATTTTTTCCCTTGTTCCTGTCTACAGATATCTGTCCCTCTCTCATTGTACTAACATAGAAAGGGATTCTAGGCTTCTGCAGATCACACATGTCCTCCAGAAGCACTACCTGACGTGGCTCCAAACCAACACGGTTGGAGTACACGCAATACTCATCATAAGGGTCCTGCACTTCCCACTCTGGCCCTACAACACACATAAAACACAACCACATGAACACAAATAGGGGTCTGGCCCTACATCTTTCAGTACAAAAAACATGCAGAAGTACAGAAAATTCTCTCAGTCAGAACAGTACCTTTGATAGTAATGTTCAGATCCCTCTCCATCTCGCAGACTGAACATGAAGGTGTCTCTGCACTGCCATCATCTGAAGAGGATGAAAGGTCCACCACATCCACATTGGGGTCCATCGATCTAGAACAGAAACAATATTCAGACAAAACACATCAAGAAAATGATTCAGAAGAGGAGCATCCTTTAGAGAAGAAGAAAAGGGCTCAACATCAAAGAAATGAATCATACTACAATTGCACATTACCTCGATGCTTCTTGGCAACTCGATCCAGCGTTGTTTCTTGGTTTCTCCGGTGAAAAAGTGAGAAGGGGACAGAGAAGTGAAGTGACTGAGGAGAAACGGGTGTGTGTTATAGAGAGTGGGTGGGTGCAGTTAAGAGGGGAGAGGAGTGCGTGGGTAGCCGGTTGTCCTTCTATTTCGCTGACAAGTGGCTGCACCTCAACTTGCTATATCCATAGCGCTGACAAGTGGCTTACAAGGCCTATGGTCAACAAAATTCAGTACAGTAAATACTCAGTCCAAACAACCATAAAAACAGTTCAAACGCATACTTCCACAAACACATTTTAAGCCGACAATTGTGCAAACTGAAATGCATACTTCCACAACCAAAAATAACAAACAACACACTTGATAACCATTCTTGGGAATAGACTATGCATTGCTTCCTAAAAAAAAATGATGGTAATTTCCATTCATCTCCCTTGATAATTTCTTTGGAAATAAAAATATATACTGGTTCTTAAAAGTTGGTAATTTTGATTCATCTCCATTGATAACATTCTTGGGGGAAATTATATATACGTTTTTGTAGGGTTGATAATTTCCATTCGTCTCCGATGATTACTTTGTTTTCGAAATAAAAATATATATGCTTTCAAAGGGTTGGTGATTTCCATTCATCTACGTTGATAACATTCTTGGGAAATTATATAAAAGGTTTTTAGAGGGTTGGTAATTTTCATTCACCACCCTTGAGAACATTTGTGGGAATAGACTGTACATTGGTTTCTAAAAAAAAGGGTTGGTACTTTCCATTCATCTCCCTAGACAATCTCTTTGGAAATAAAAATATATAATGGTTCTTAAAAGTAGGTAATTTCCATTCATCTCCATTGATAACATTCTTGGGAAAAATTATATATAAGTTTTTGAAGGGTTGGTAATTTTCATTCACCACCCCTTGATAACATTCGTAAAAAAACGTAAAATTATTTTTCTACTTTTTATTTATAACCCATTTGGATTCAATAAAAACATTCAAAAACACCATCAGTACAAGTTGTAAAAACATTAAGATTTCCACACAGCTTCTAGAAAACTCCCCCTAACCCCTAGTTAAAAACAAACTATACAAAAAACCAGGGGTGTGCTGTGGTAAAGAACTGTACTACGTGATAATTTGAGTGATCTGTATTCGATGTATGGGGGAACAAACTTAACGATCAGTTCATATGTTGCAAAAAAAGAAAAAAAAGACAATAAAAACACTCAAAACATGCGAAATAGCAAAATAAAAAAAGAAGTAAATGTAAAAACGCAGTACAGTCATAAAAATCCACAACCGTTATTAATATTTGACTACAAAAATTGTTGGTATTAATCGTAGCCTCCTCGAACTAAAGAGTAAGATTTCCATAATCAATGACTTAAACAAGTCCAGAACTTGAGAAATGCCTCCAGAGGATCTTCTTGGTTCAAAACGCTGATCTCGTGCATCCATGGGAAGTACCCTGGTGTCTTTTGAGAACAAAAACACGAAAACAAAAAAGGTACAATTAATTTAAAGAATCGGAAAACAGTAAATATGACTAAAAACAAATATAGAAATTAGAATCACATCCAGTCAACAACAAAAAAAAGACAATGGAATATGTATAATCTTTACCTTGAAGTCATGCGGAATGTTCTGCGCAAGATTATACATGAAAAAATGGAAAACCATTTTTAAAACAGTTAGAGAGAGTGAACACATAGACACTGTGTTGTACTTAAAAAGCATGCAAAAAAAGATGTAAGTAAAACAAGTTGGAAACTAACATGCTTTTGTAGAATTTTCTTTGTTTCCAAAGGAATTTTTTCGTTGAATGGGTGAGCAACCATATAATAAGTCAAACTCTCGCGAAGAGGCTTCGCATGCTCCTGTTGGGAAAAAAAAGTGCTATTGGGTTACAGAAAAACTGTAAACTACTAAAAACGGTGTGTACTTATCTTATATCAAAAACAAAAATCAAAACAGGTAGTACATAGAGTTTGAAAAAAATCAACTGCGAAAAAATAACTCACAGGTTGGAAACAAAGTGTGTTGTCGCCATCAAAATCGCAAATCAGTTTCATCACAAAAATCCCACTATCGCCCCTGCAACAAAAAATGAGATGACAAAAAGAGACAGGAAACCGAATGTGAAAATTCAAACTAGCTAATAAAATTAATCTAGAAAATTTAACCGAATGAGAAAAAATATTAGTGCAGTGCATTCTTACTCTCTCTCTGATGCGCAGACACTTCGGAAAACTGTTTTCATATCATTTACATTGACCAATGAGTTCTTATATGCCAAGGTGAGTGACATTTTAAAGTTTTTGATTGCAACAGAAGCCTCTTTTTCGACAAGATGCAGCTTGTTATTTGGAATTAGCACTTCAAATCGTTTCCTCTTCAAATTCACAACCAGAAGGTAGTAAAACCCAGATGTGAATAGTGGCAGATGAATCTAATAAACATAAGAAGCAAAAAGGAAAGAAAAAAGAAAGTTAGATGTGACCAGATAATGTACAATGTTGAAAACAATGAATTATCATGCGTAAAAAAAAATTATATAAAACAAAGCTCACCAAGTCCATAGAGTCGAGCATGAAACCTAGCATTCCATTAGATAGCAGTTTTGCTAATTTTCCTGGCATTTCATGTTCCAGCTGGAAAAGGGCCTACATTTTTATGTTGACATGCAAAAATGGAACAAATCAATTTCTTTATCATCATGGAAACAAAAATGGGTAACATGCAAACAAAAAAAATAAGAAAAACACATCCGTTTTAGTAATCAACAAAAAAAAAGACTGTGTCGAATAAGTACTAACAGCTATCTTGCACTCGAAAACGTATCTCTTCCACTGATTTTCCCGCATCATGCCAAGATTCTTCCTCTCAATATCTTCAACCATTACTGCCTTGCCAAGCATATTAATCACGTAACTGTGAACCTTGCCATATACTTGCATGCTTAATCCAAAAACCCTGTGCTCAACCCAGGTAGATCCCATGACTACAATCTGGATGCTATATTTGGGCCATGTAAAAACACAAAAACAAAAACAGAAAAACATCAAAGAAAAAATAGGCGATAAGAGAATGAGTAAAAGGATGTAAAAATGAACAGAACAAATGAACTTCTATAGTCACAACTTAGTCTTACGTTTTTGATCTTGCAGTCTTCAGAATACCAGATACAACATTGTTGAAAACCTCCTGCTCAACAAGTGTTGACTGAAACGATGAAATCACTTTTTCATAACTAATTTCCGAAACACAGACATTGTGAGAATGGATAGATGGAAGGTCTTGATTAGCCTTTCTTGCATAATACTCCTGCTCAACTTTTATTGCTGAGTTCACAAACTCTTTGTCAAACTCTTCGTCAGTCATTTTGGAATCATTGATCGGCGCTTTGCCACTGTTATTGGGTGAGCTTTCGCCTACATAGACACCACCTGGGCTGTCACACATATTGAACTGAACTCCAACAAGAACTTTCTCTGGTTCAGGGAATTGAAGAGTACTTGTATCAGTTTCATTTGTGGCGAACAATTTTGCTCTTTTTTTAAGAGAGATGCAATGAAGAGCTTGATCGCTGGTTGTTATCCAGGACGGCCTTTTCTTTTCTTTAGAAGCTAAGTCAGGTTGCGATGGTTCAAACAGCTCATTAAAAACCTCAACCTTCTCATTGTCTGTGCAAATCTTACCAGCCATTAACTTGCGAATTTTCGCATCAGACTCTATTTCTTGCACAATGTATGCTAGCAATTCAACAACTGTTGGCACAACTACCTCAACATGGCTGGTATCAACTCTCTGTGGATACAATGATTCTTCAGCTACGTAAGGGTATGGAACGTCGAAAGAGATTTCTTACGGTATGCTGTTTAAGGAATCAATAAGCCTCTCCACGTTGAAAATACCATCACTGCAAGCTTCGTCGTCAAGTCTCTTGATCATATGTTCATCTGGGACAGGCAGAATGAGCATTTCTGTAATATTACCTACTGAAGTTTGTTTTCCAGAACAGGCAAGATTGGACTCAGTTGTCTCAGCATCGTTAACATTGCCACTGTGTTGTGCAATTGAACTTATAGCTCCAGTAGTTGTAACGGCATTGATCGAGAAAACTTTGTAAACACATTCTTCCTTGAAAGTGGAACCAACCAGAGGGACCTTGAACTGAGGAGACACAATTTGAAAATTGTGCATTTCATTCAAATGAGGTGATTGTTGCATGGAAGGTATTATCTTTAAAACATTGATTATGTTCTGACAAATTATAGGCTGAATTGATTCAAAGATATCTTTCTCCATGCTGGACATAATGACAGGTAGTTGGTCAATTACCTATACAAACCAAGAAAATAAAAAGAAACACGCAGTGAGTGATAAAAATCTTGTAAATATTTTACAAGACAAACTAATCAAATTAAAGAATAGTATTCCCAATAAAAGACATGAAAACAATTTTGTGGGAATGTAGAGTATGCAAAAAAGGTTTTGGTAACAGACTAATAACAACATGCATAGGAAAAAAAAATAACAATAATACAGTTAAATACAAGACGTACAAAAGAAAAAGATTTAGGCTATACCAATTTGTGAACCTCAGGACAAATTGATAACACAAAGTTCAGAAGATCATCATATTTCTTGGCAGTGAGAGAGACTGTTATTGGATTGCATGTGAATGGGGTATCTGATACAGCTTTTACCGGTGAAAAAAAGAAAAATTAGATTGGCAGTAAGCTATGAGACAAATTTAGAACAATAGAACACTGGAAAAAATAGCATACATGACAATAATAAGAAAATCAGATTATAAACATAGAAAAAGCCAACAGAAAAAACTTACCGGCAACTTTCCATACATAGCAGAGTCCCATGATATGCAATCCTTCATCTCAACCGCATTTATCATTGAGGTTGACCATACAGCTACACGAGGTAACTTCCACTTTAATGGAATTGGCATGATGGTACTGTCCTTGAAGTCCAAGTATATTATCTAGCAAAAAATATGTTTTAACTAAGATATGTGATTCGAGAGGCATGCTAAACTTACAAAAACAAAAAGGGTTAATAAAAAATTGATAAGCAAAAACAACAAATAAAAAGGATATAACATTAATACCAATAGGCATAGCAGATTCCCACCAAGAACAGTTGTAAGGCCGTCATTGTATGATTCAACAGAAGACACAAGTTTCTCCAAGACGGCAGCTGAGAAATCAAATGATCCTATACTATCAGGTTCTTTGAAAATATGAATATAGTCTGGAATGACAGCATCATGGCTGGAAGGGCAAAGAAACGCTGTCATTGCATACATTCCAAACACAACTTTGAAAGATCGCCAACCAGATCAGCAGTGATCAAGCAATCAAGCTCACTGATTTTTGGATATCTGCCTTTACAACTTGTCACATTGCAAATGTGCAGCCTTAAATCTGCATCAACCTTCTCGCCAATTCGCCTACCCCCAATTGGTGTACCAGGACTTGATGGACAACTAAAGAAGTGATAACAAATGCTGGGCCTTTGGGTATATTCAATGTTCTTGAGCGTGCGTTGAAAATTGATACAATATGACGAATCAAACGGCGAGGAAGAACTTCACAACCTATTTCTAAGAGAAATCCAAGACCAATGCTGCAAACTAAGTCCCTCTGAACCGGTGTTAAACGACGAACCAATGCCGTGAATTTTGGCAATGATAACTTTGTGTAAAATTCCTGCAACAATAGAAACAACATAAATCAAAACCTATTAGAAAGGGTTAGATCTTACTTTGCACAAACAAACATCAAATTTGTATAAGTGCCAACAGTGCATGCAGGGCGTGAGCAAAGAAGAAGCTTAAAAAACATTATTGCTGTCAGACGAACTATGAAAAAAGATTTTGGCATTGTTGCCAACCTCGAACAAGAAAAAACTACACTACAGAGATCCAGTTGTATCACAAACTTACAGCTTGCTCATGATTCTGACCATCCATTTTTCCTTCTGTTCTGGAGCTATGAATAGCAATCAGACTCCGTTGTTCAACATAAAATTAAATGATGCCAACTGCACATGAGAGCAATGAAACATGCTGTCAAAAGATTGTAGATAGAAAAAATAACAGTTATGCTTATATTGTTGCCTGCATATCACCAAAAACAAAAAGGAAAAAAGAAAAATACAGGCCAAGTAAGTACAAAAAAAATGAATCTCGTACTGGACTTGAGAAGAGATTCATGATAGCTGTAGAAGCAAGTTAAGAAGAAGGGAGTTAGCACACAAAACCGTGAGATTAAAAAAAGTAGAAAAGATCTAGCAAGTTACAACATGGGGAGTGCTGCAAAGATTAGAATCTTGGACAAAAAAATAAAATCAAGCTCGAGATGGGAACGGAAGAAAGAAGCCAATACCTAGATGAAGAAGCAGTAGAACTCAATAAAAAAAATCTTCTCTACATAATGACCAGCTTCTTTTGAGTTGTCCACACAAGAATAATTTCGATCTAGATTTGGGGGGACTTTGCGTGCAGGATCTGCAGAGGTTAGGGGAGCAGAGAAGAAGCCTCACGAGATAGGGAGAACAACAAAAGAATAAACAACTCCATGGCAAAAAGATGGGCAGCTCGTGTGTAGGTGCCTTTTCCATATTACAAAAACCCCCCCAGGGTAACATAAAAATAGTTCAAGTACAAAAAAGTGTGCGAGCACAGAAGCAAGACATATGTGAAGGAAAAAACCATGTGCCCACTTCTGTAAAAATTAATGCACACAAGGACACGACTGAAAAAAAGTTCCAAGCATACAGCTGTCCTATTTCTTCCACCTGGCTACGGCCCAAAGAAGAGATCGAGGAGGATCTCTTCCTGCCCCCTTCCTCCTCCCTAAACCCTACAGCGCCGCCATCAGTACCAAGCAGAAGGGACTGGGAGATCCAAGCTTGCGCATTAGGTCAAAGATAGAGGAGGTTGAGAAGAAAGGCAACAGAGGACAAGCAAAAAGGTAAAAAATCAGCATGCACATACCTTGTTTTTTCATAGATTATATGCATCCCATGCTTAGATAAATCCACCATTGCCATCTTTACATATTAAGCAAAACAAAACAGTAACCTTACATTGCTATACATTCAACAAGATGCATCATGGACAGGGGAATGTAATATTCATTACATAGTCTTACATATCATTAAGCACATAAAAAACACAGAAAATCTGCATAGCATACAAAAAAAACTTTCCTTTAAAAAACACCATAGAAGCATACAAAAAACTTTGTCACACAAGGCAGAACTAAAAACTTCTATCTTCATGTAGCATTGAAAATAAATCCAACATTCCTTTAAGCTGCATATGATGATCCATTGGGGGGATGTAATCATGTCAACACCTGGAAAAATAATAAAAACACATTAACAAAATATGAGTGAAAATTAAACCTTGTCGTGACAGCATAAATGATAGTATTTATACTGATTTCAGATGGAAAACAACTCCGAGCGAGATGATGATAAGGCCAAAGCAGGGCTGGAATCACCAACAGCCCAGGAGATTATTCAGTCAATGAACTTAAAACAGCCAGTGGACACGAGGAAATTTCTGGACAGGTTTATGCAGGTACTGAAGATAAAACGCATTAAAAACATTTTGTTACTTGATAACAATTGGAATGGTTAGAATTAACAAATGTGCATGTTTTGCTTTTCCAACAGGTTTTTCTTCAGTGACGAAGAGACAAAGCAGAGAGTGACCAAAAATGATGTTAAGAAAACTAGAAGAAAGGATCCTTGCTCTGCCGACCTCTCCTAACTACTCGTCGATGTCAAACGCAGAAAATGAGCATCCAAATCCAAAATGTTACATATCGACTTGAATGAGGTGAGTTAAAAATCAATATAAGAAAAATAATATGGATACTGCTACTGTTAACTACAAAACCAATTTAGATCGAAAAAGGAATTTAACACAAACAGTGAAAAGTTGGCCTCAATAATAATTGTATAACAGGAAGGTTTAATATATTTTTCAAACAGGAAATAAACATGGAAGATGAAGATGATGATGCCGAGTTACATATGCGTGGAGAAGGACAGTCACTTCAGTGTCAAGAAGAAGAAGCTGAACATATCCAGTTGGAAATGAGGATGTCAACCATGAGGACATACCTGACGATGAAATTCAGAAAGCATAAATCCAGAAGAGCCATCTGTTGAGGAGAAGGAAATGGATAAAATGTCACAGAGAACAACTACCCCACTATATCTGAAATATCGCAAGCATCTAAACCAGAACATGGTATGGAGTTTGACACAAGGGACGAAGCATTTTTCTTCTTTGCAGTTTATGCTAGGAAAATGGGGTTCGCAATAAGGAAAGATACAAGCTATGAATCAAAAATTAGCAATGTAATCAACAAGCAGTCGTTCACGCAATAGGAGTAGGTCTACTGAGTGCAAAGACAGTGCACTGAAGAGGAGAAGAACAAACAAAATCGTGCAGACAAGGTGCAAAGTTAAAATGACTGTAAAAGAGGAACAAGGAAAATTGGCGATCAAACATGTACATCTCGAGCACAACCACCCATTGGCTCCATCTCTATGGCTTACAAGGTTCCTGAAATGTCACCGGCACATGTCAGAATCAGACAGGACTTTGATTGACATGCTCCAGGAAACAAGGGTGCCCCCACGAAACATAATGAAGATAATTCAGAAAACAAGAGGCAGTTTCCGGGCTGTGCCTTTCGATACAAAGTATCTGAGCAACCAAGCAGCAAAATAGAAAGAAAAACTAAGGAACAGAGATGTTGATGAACTATTAGAATGCTTTAAAAATGAATGTCACAACAGGCCAGGATTCTCACACAGAATGCAGGTGGAGGATAGCGTTGTCAGGAGTGTGTTCTGGACAGATAGCATTGGCAAAGCAAACTACAAGCAATTTGGCCAGTTTGTATCTTTTGACACAACCTTTTCAACAAACCAGTATGGTTTTGCCGTTTGCACCTATATTGGGGTCGACAACTATGGAAAAACAGTGCTATTTGGCGCTGCTTGCTGAAAGATGAAACAGAAGAGACCTTTAGGTGGCTGTTCACTGCATTCATCTCGTCATGGGGAATAAATGTCCAGAAACAATAATCACAGACCAATGTGTAGCAATGGGGAATGCAATAAAAGCAGTGCTACCTTTCACGACTCACCGCTACTACAACTTCCATGTTGGGAAAAAGCTGAAAGAAAAATTAGTCACTTTCTTTGCAGCCCGTGTGCCATTACATGAACTATTGAGGGCATTAATTAGAAACTCCTTCACACCGGAAGAGTTTGAGACTGCTGGAGTTCACTACTTAGGCAACACAATGCTGAAGGGGAGGCCCACCTAGAGAGGATATATGAGATAAGAAACGAATGGGTACCGGCCCTACTTCATGAACCATTTCTTCCCCTTCACATCATCAACTGAAGAAGTGAGAGCACTAACTCACTTTTCAAGCATTACGTGAAACGGAAGGACACTATTTCCGCATTCTTCAAACAATATCTCATTATATAGCTGATCTTGACAGGCTACGGGAGAAAACAGAAATAAAGGAGACAGGACACTGGGGATATAATCCATTGGAGAGAGAAGCAGCTAAAATCTACACGGACCCTATATATGCAAATTTGCAGAGGAGATGAAGAAACAACTGCTTACAATTTTGAACATGTTGAACCAAACAGAACTTATATAGTGAAAAGATTAGGAAATTACTGGAACGCTGATTTCCTAGAACAGAATACACGGTGCACATATCAGCTGACGGAAGCGTGTACACCTGTTCATGTTATAAGATGTCAAGGGATGGCATACAATGTTGCCACGTACTACGAGTTGCTATGCATAATGGCATAACAGAATTGCCTCTGAGCTTCATAAATGCAAGATGGACAACAGCAGCTGGAATAGAGGTTTGCAAACATGACTGCAACTTCAGACTTGACGAGGAGTGAAAAGATAACACTTAGCTGTGAGGCATGCAATTGAAATGAGCAAGTATCACACGTACTATCCACAGTTTGCAACGGATTGATAGGTCATACGACTTGTTTGGTGCTAGGATCATTCAACTCAAGAAGACAATCATTGATGATAAGATTCAGAGATAAATGAAAAAGAAACAAGACAAAGAAAGAGAAGGGCTGTCGATGATCCGGTGACTAAACAGAGAATGATACAGAGGATAACGACACATCAAACAAAATCAATGAAGACCTTAACAAAGAACGAACATCTGAAGAAGTTCCAGGTGGTCAAGAACATGATGAATACACAAAGGAAACAACCTACAAAGATCCTCCACATTCAGCTAGCCAAGGATTCAACATGGGTGAAAGGCCAAAGAATCACTATGAGCAAGCTGCTCTGAAGAAAACAAAAAAAGATAAGAAAATGCAGTCTTTGCAGACTAGAAGGAAACAGAAGACCGTACTGTCCTGACAGAGACAAGGTTTGTAGCAAAAAAAAATTACTATAATA
>JAPCYS010003473.1:0-35593 GCA_028641055.1 Alopecurus myosuroides
GTTGTTTCCCCCTCGGTAGAACATGACTCCGAAGTGAAGGCCAACGAATCCATGGAGAATACTTGATCCTAACCGACAAGTCAAGCACTTATTCCTGAAGACTTTATCTGGTTTTCTTATAACCAAGGCAAGCATAACCTCTTATCTGCTCATATATGCTTTCGAACAACATTTGATCTCGTACTTTGCATTCGATTCTAAACTATTTGATGCTAGCAGACATAGTTCACCTATATACTGCATTGCCTCAATATCCTGATCCACTGCTCCTAGCCGCCATAGATTTGCTTGTGCACAACGCCAGAGCCTCATATCTGCTTTGCTTAGTCATACATGTTTGTTACCTCTGCTCCATCCGGTTGATGAATCAGAGCTGCGATAATCTAGTATGATATGATGACGTGGTGAGATGAGCACTGTGTGGTTAACTTGACTAAGGCGAGGACGGGAGGCCACTTGGGAAGTGGTTCTTGGTCCTGTACTTGCCAACCCTAGGAGTAAGGTCTCGCCGTGGAAACCAAGACTGAGCGTGCAACCACACGCGAGGCCTAACAGACCGCGCTCGACTAACTAACTTGTTTGGTTCTATCCGTGAGTCACGTAGTTTGGGATTTCCATCTGCGTGTGAGTCAAAAACCTTTTGGAGGTGTTTAGGGCGTGACCGGGGGACAAGTGATGGACGTACACGGATCTTGTTCCCGACTCACAGAACAGGTGCCGTCAGGAGGTGGCCAACTCCCTGTTGACGGGTGGCCCTGTTTGGGTTGACTCATGGATAGGGCTCGACAAGGTAAAGGTCGTGGCCAACCACCCTCTGCCGCGCTCCATGGACGAGCGTACATGTGGCGTTAAGAGTCGGATGGTACGTGTGGGTAAAGTGTACCACCCTGCAGGGATAAATCTTTCGGAAAGCCGTGTCCACGGTTAAGGACGACTTGGTGAAAGCCACGAGGTCATAGATAACTTGAACGTGACGTAAAAGATGTTGACAATGCATGGAGGCAGTAGATGAAGGGTGCCTCCCCGGAGATGCCGGGAGGGGTGATCCTTGTAGCATGTGAGGTGCTGGGAATGATGTTGGAGGATAAAAAGATGATGATCTACAAGAGTTGAGTCCTTTCTCATCTGTTTTGAAAACCCTCTACAAGACGTGCTATTCCTCCCTCAGCTTGCAAAACAAAGATTGCTTTACGCAAATCAGCCTTCATAAAACCCTTTATAAAGCTAGCAGATATATAATAGGTTAATTAAGTCTTGTTGAGTACATCCCGTACTCAGGTTTGCTTAATTTGGTTCAGGTGAAGATCTCACATCGGTGATGAGTCAACGTGGACATCGACGAGTAGTTTGGGGTTCCCAGGTAGCAGCCTGGAATCTATGGGCTGGGACGTCGCCTTATGTTGCGGCCTCTTAGGCCTTTTTGGTTCTTGTTGATTAGCAACATAATTTGCTTTCCGTTGACTGATGTAATGTTGGGTCGTGTGACCTCTGTTTGTAAGCTATACTCTAGTAACACCTGTTTAATAAAGCTTCATGTTTAGAGTACTGCTTTGATCGGTTGTTGGTCTCGAGCTCATTGTTATACAGTTTTGGCTATGCCTGCATAGTTGTCGCAGTCGAGGGGTTGTGGAGCCGATGATCCATGTCCGAGCCCGCCTGTCGATTTGATCGGCCTGGGGCGAGGTAACCCCAGTAACCCTCGATTGTTGTTGCACTTTCTGGACACATAGCATCTCTGTATAGCTTTGGTCCCGTTTCCTTCAGTTTCATTCGATTCGTGGACGCTTTGATATGCATAGTTGGTTATGACTAGCATGGATACAAGGAGTAGTAGACTGGGGATCCGGACTACGTGCCGATGAATCCAGTCTGCCTGCCGTTGTTTGTTGCGGCCGGGGCTGGTAACCCTGAAGCCCTTGTGAGTCCATGGCTAGGAGCACATAACAGTATGTATATCTCTGGGTCCGGGGGTCGTGACAAGTCATGGTATCAGAGCAGGACTGCCTGTAGGAAAACCTTACTGCTTGGTCGATGTCGAGTCTAGAGTTTATGAAAACTACTTTGAAACTCGAAATGGATTGTGAAAAACCTTCTTAGGATTCTTTTTACTCCGTATCTGGTATCGTTCTAACTCTGGGTCATCTTACCTGTTTTGATTTGAAAAGGTTTTGATGTCCTTTCTAGTCATTCAAAACCTAGGTGCCTTCTTTGGCAAGGACGTCGTTTACCCAAGTTGACCTAGTGTTAAAGTTTCTGGAGTCGTGTGTGTTTCATACTCCGTTATGTCTTAACTGGGAGATTTCCTTTCCATCCTAGTCTCTCAAAGTTGTGTAGGTTCCACATGCTCTTGTTGTAAAGTTTCAAAATCCTGAACCTCGAGATGTCCTTTTCGTCTCGAATGTGTCCGTTATCCTCTGCTCAAAATTCTTCCGGAGCTATGTTTTTCTTTTGAAAGCTACCTCGTAATTGCTACTCATAGTGTCCTTTAAGGCACTAAGATAGTAGTTACTCCTTTCTCCTAGTTTCTAACCTTGGACTTGAACCGAAGGACCCGGAATGTGCTGGATCGAAGTATGTCGAATCATATGGTTCCTTAATCATGTGATGTGTATGCTACCAGCACAGGATGCTGACCTTTAACCCAAGTTCTTATTCTTTGGATCCCGAGGAATCTGTTCTACCTTGGGATTGTTAGGAAATTTCAACTCTCATAGCCGTAGGCTTTCCTTTGGAATCAAAAGGGATCACAATAAGAGTGTTCTTATGATTCCCATATCTTTGTTATTGACTCTGCTATACCAACTCCTTTGCATGGGTTTTACAAATGAGTATGACTCGGTGCAACCAACATGATCTTAGGAATTCTCCTGAGCATGTTTCTACCTTCTAGTTGCTCTCAGATCTTCCTCCGTTGTTCCGGACACCAAATTTCATAAGTGTGTCGGAGTTTCCAATACATCTGCTCTCGTGTTCCGTCAGAACATTCCTCCTTGGAATGTCAGGAGAAACAAACTCCAGTACCTCGTTCATCTCTAGGACCAGGTCAAAGTTTGTAATCCGCAGATCAAAGAAGTTTCATTAACTTCTGTTCTGTTCCACCTTCGAGTATCACACTCTTTAATATCAAGAGGTCGTGTTAAGTTTCATGGCCTCATCGATAAAGTGACGCTCTCACACATCTTCACTCTCCCTTCCTTCAAGCTTTAATGCTTGAGAATGATGGGTCTGTTCATCGATGTGTGCATCAGATATTCCTAGCAATTTGTATTGCTTTGAAGAAAATCTAAGAAATATCTGTATCCTTCTTAGCACTATCGGTCACCCGGTCTCTGTTTGAAGTTGACTGTGTTACCAAATCCGTTCATTCCGGTGAACAATATGTGGTCAAAGAGTTGGGTTCATGCCGAAGCTCTCAAGATCATATCAGTTGCTTTGAAAAGCAAGCCTCCTTTCAAACTCCAAGACATACCGGTGGGTTGTGATATTCTGGTTGTCTCTCTAGAAGTATCACTAGGTTTATTATCTGACCGTGATGTCTAAACGAGGGGTAGTTTGAACTACTCTTTTCTCCAAGAAACAGCGCTGGATATCCTGGACTAGTTGGTCGAGCTTAAACAACAACTTGGAGAGTTGAAAGACAAAAGCTCATCCTAACTTGATACTTCGTTAAGGGATATCTAGTTTTCCTCGTGTTGAAGCATGATAGTATCTCTTTAATGGACATGCTATCATTCTACCTTGATTTAATTTGGGCTATCGTCAGATCAAGTCCAGATCCAAGGACTATCTCTATGGTGTTCCCACTCATGGTGTTCTGCCTAGGTACACCTTAATGTCCTTTGGTCTGACCAATATTCTGCCTTGTTCATGTATCATATGTGTCCCTTTGCTTGGAGTATCATGATAAGGGTGTTGTCGAGCCCATCGATGACATCCCTATTTCTCCAAGTTGCAACAGGTTCATTTTGAACAATGGCACTAATGTTGGAAACTTTTGAGAACCAACTTTGTTCCATCATGAAGTTGTGTCCTGGATGTTCGAAGTAACTTACCCCGGTTCATGTGCTTATGGTGAAAGTTGTCGCCGTGGATTCGAGAAGAGTTTTCTTGTTCCTTCGGGAATAATCCCAAGTCAGTCATGCATGTGTGGACTACTCTTGAGATGGTTGGTTTTTACCTCCATTCACTTAAAGAAGTTTGCATCCACGCTAAGACACTTACTGATTTTCCTTGAGAGAAGAAGTCCAAGATCTTGGTGATCTTTGTAATCATCTCCCCAACAAGGACTCCGATGTATTCTTTTGCAAGTAAGTCATGTAGGTGCAACCGTCTTTCACAAGTTGTTAATACATGAGTTTCATAATCCTGCTCATCTTTTTGAGCTTGGCATCATAGTCCATATCTTGAGAATCTAGTAAATGTATCTCAACTGTAACCGGTGCAATTCTGCTGATCAAACATACTGAGTCTTGTTCATCAATCCACTAACCAGAGCTGGATCTCAAGCAGCAACGATGGTTGGTGTTTTCCTCAAGAGTAATGAGCTAGGTCCTTTTGAAAATACGGCATGGTTGATGTTGTGGTTGACACAATTAGCCGTAAGACCTAATGTCATATCTCTTTGAATCCGTAAGAACAACCACTCTTCGTGAGAATTCTTGTGTGGCTCGTTCTCAACAAGTTTTTCTCACCGTTCTTCTGAACCAAAGTTTACCTTTCACTTGATGACCCACAGAAGGCTTGTCGTGAGCCTGTTGTTCGTATCTAGAACATCAACGAAAAACTTGGAAGTTGATATTTCCAATATCTCTCTGTTGAACCTCCAAAACCTTTGTTCTGGTGGAAACAAGTTCATCAGGAGAACATCTCTTGGTGTTTCGTAACCGCCGTTGATCAGTTCCCTTTTCAAGTTGTTGGTAGTTGAAGTTCTGTTCATCTCACACATTGTGTGAATTTGTCAGTTACTTAAGCCATGGGGTCTTAACTATGTGGTAAACGTATTGCTACGGATAACCCACAATAGGAAAGAGATTCCTTATTTCCTTCCGGTTTTCAATCCTCGTTGGTTATCCATTCCTATGGTGTGACCAAGAGTTCCTCCTTAATCATGGTGTTCCAACTTCTTTTGGTTACTCATATCCTGTCGTGAAGTAACATTCCGATCCTTGACCAAGTTTTCGACAAAGTTTTGACAGAGTGAAAGTTCCGTTATCTTTCGTGTCCACTCCGAAGAGTAAACATGATCCTGTATCAAATTTTTCTCCGACGCACGATTACAGTGTTTTCTCGTGTTTTTCCTCGTTTGTGGATATTATGTTGTGGTATCCAAGACCAAACTTTCCATCTTGGTTTTCTGTTTGAAGAAACCTCGATATCTTAAGTTGTCCAGCCTTTCTTTTCCAAAAGGATTTAAAGTCTTGTGCAAAGCTCATATTCTAAATCCTTTCAAGAACCATCGTCCACAAACTTGAAACCATCTTTTATTCCCTCTGTTATCTTGAGGTGTTTCATGCCTGTTAACTCAAGAGTTCTTTATGAACATCCTGTCATGAGTTACCCATGAGATACTCGATCTTTGTGAAGATCATTTCCTAAGAGTTTCCCTCTTACCTAAGGTGTACCGTTCAATACTTCAAGATGCTACGGATCAACCTCTTCGATAAGAGAACCGTAAGGTTCGAGAAGATCGTTCAAAACCGGTGTTCCTTCTTTCTTCTCCTTCAGGAATCTCGGGACGAGATTCTTGCAAGGGGGGTAGATTTGTAACATCCCAAGTTTGAGCTACCTTAAGGTGTGTGGTGTGTGTTCATCTCATACATGCATCAAACACAAATTCAAATCATGTTTGAACCAATTTAAAACTTGAATTCAAATGGTTTGAGAAAATTCCAGCAAAAAGTACTTAATTTGGGTTCCAAAATTTTGTACTGGAAAATATTCCAAACACACCAAAGCAAAAGATGGTTTTGTTGGAAATTTGATGAGCTTCCCAAATATCATTTTTGCCAATTTTTATTCTTGCAAAAAGGGCCCCAAAACTTTGTTTTCCCTTCTGTTTTTAAAGAGAAATGGACTTCTTTGTAAAATTCAGCTTTTTCTGGGGGTTTTCACAAAGTGCACTTTGTCTTCTTCGTTGGGACAGAGAAAGGAGCTGCGTGGCAGCCCGACCGCGCCGCCGCCACCTCCTGTTCGGCCATCTGCTTGCGTGGCCGAGGCGCTCAAGAGGAAACCGTGCCCTCTCACTCCCCTATCCCCTCGAATCCTTCTCTCTCCGTAACTTCCTACCGAAGAACGAACCCTAGCTTGCTCCACGGTTGCCGTCGATTGCCGCCGTTCCCGGCAAGTTCCGGCCGATTGGAAGAGACCAGGAGGAGCGCCTGGTCCTCCTCTAGCTCCCCGTTGAGCCTCGCTTGCCGGGAGGGATGGAACCACCGGAATCGCGCCGTCTCCGTCAACTCCGGCCGCGGGCCAAATCCTCACGCCGGCGAGGATTCCGGCCGTCCCGGCCTTCACCGACAACCCCACGAGATTCCTAGCGCCATTGAGAGCTCCCCGGTACCCTCCATCCTCTCCCTCCCCCTCCGGTTCTTCCTGTCACCACCGGCCGCCGCCCGCCGCCGCCTCCATGGTCGCCGGAGTAGCTCCGGTGACCTTATGGTCAGTCCGCCGCCACCCTTAGGATCCAGTTGAGCCCCTCATCAGCGTGGTATAGTTTGATTTCGAAATCCCGCGCGGATTTCGTCGATTTTGGAGGTTCCTGTGAAGATCAAGGTTTGATGACGTCACCTCTGCGTCATGCTGCTGTCATAATCCTGTTTTTCCCTTTTTCCCCGAAAATGATTATTAAATACAGAAAAATGGTTAAATTTGTTTATTCAATAATTACTGTTCTGTTACTCAGAAAAATAAAGTAAAAATATGGTTGTGCTCAGAAAAATAAGATCTATCAAAAAATGTCACTTTTATACATGTTTGAGAAAGTTGATTTTTGAACATTATTTTAATGTGGTTTAATCATTTAAAATAGAAAAATAAGTTTTTATTCAATAAAATTAGAAAAATAAAAGTTATATACCAAATTGCTCAAAATGACAAATGCAACATGTTTATGATGTTTTCAAACCCATTTGAGCAACTAAAATGATACCCACTTTCATAATCGTCCGAAACCCCCTCCGGGGTCTATTTCGGACTAATTCCACTAAAAATGTTTAATTGTCATACGAACCCTAGCAACCCAACGATCATGCCTAGGGCTTTATTTCAGTGCATTACCTTGCTCATGCATACATATTGCGCATTGCATCGATGCCATGATTGATTGTTGTTTTTCTCTTTCGGTGTTGTTTCCCCCTCGGTAGAACATGACTCCGAAGTGAAGGCCAACGAATCCATGGAGAATACTTGATCCTAACCGACAAGTCAAGCACTTATTCCTGAAGACTTTATCTGGTTTTCTTATAACCAAGGCAAGCATAACCTCTTATCTGCTCATATATGCTTTCGAACAACATTTGATCTCGTACTTTGCATTCGATTCTAAACTATTTGATGCTAGCAGACATAGTTCACCTATATACTGCATTGCCTCAATATCCTGATCCACTGCTCCTAGCCGCCATAGATTTGCTTGTGCACAACGCCAGAGCCTCATATCTGCTTTGCTTAGTCATACATGTTTGTTACCTCTGCTCCATCCGGTTGATGAATCAGAGCTGCGATAATCTAGTATGATATGATGACGTGGTGAGATGAGCACTGTGTGGTTAACTTGACTAAGGCGAGGACGGGAGGCCACTTGGGAAGTGGTTCTTGGTCCTGTACTTGACAACCCTAGGAGTAAGGTCTCGCCGTGGAAACCAAGACTGAGCGTGCAACCACACGCGAGGCCTAACAGACCGCGCTCGACTAACTAACTTGTTTGGTTCTATCCGTGAGTCACGTAGTTTGGGATTTCCATCTGCGTGTGAGTCAAAAACCTTTTGGAGGTGTTTAGGGCGTGACCGGACAAGTGATGGACGTACACGGATCTTGTTCCCGACTCACAGAACAGGTGCCGTCAGGAGGTGGCCAACTCCCTGTTGACGGGGTGGCCCTGTTTGGGTTGACTCATGGATAGGGCTCGACAAGGTAAAGGTCGTGGCCAACCACCCTCTGCCGCGCTCCATGGACGAGCGTACATGTGGCGTTAAGAGTCGGATGGTACGTGTGGGTAAAGTGTACCACCCTGCAGGGATAAATCTTTCGGAAAGCCGTGTCCACGGTTAAGGACGACTTGGTGAAAGCCACGAGGTCATAGATAACTTGAACGTGACGTAAAAGATGTTGACAATGCATGGAGGCAGTAGATGAAGGGTGCCTCCCCGGAGATGCCGGGAGGGGTGATCCTTGTAGCATGTGAGGTGCTGGGAATGATGTTGGAGGATAAAAAGATGATGATCTACAAGAGTTGAGTCCTTTCTCATCTGTTTTGAAAACCCTCTACAAGACGTGCTATTCCTCCCTCAGCTTGCAAAACAAAGATTGCTTTACGCAAATCAGCCTTCATAAAACCCTTTATAAAGCTAGCAGATATATAATAGGTTAATTAAGTCTTGTTGAGTACATCCCGTACTCAGGTTTGCTTAATTTGGTTCAGGTGAAGATCTCACATCGGTGATGAGTCAACGTGGACATCGACGAGTAGTTTGGGGTTCCCAGGTAGCAGCCTGGAATCTATGGGCTGGGACGTCGCCTTATGTTGCGGCCTCTTAGGCCTTTTTGGTTCTTGTTGATTAGCAACATAATTTGCTTTCCGTTGACTGATGTAATGTTGGGTCGTGTGACCTCTGTTTGTAAGCTATACTCTAGTAACACCTGTTTAATAAAGCTTCATGTTTAGAGTACTGCTTTGATCGGTTGTTGGTCTCGAGCTCATTGTTATACAGTTTTGGCTATGCCTGCATAGTTGTCGCAGTCGAGGGGTTGTGGAGCCGATGATCCATGTCCGAGCCCGCCTGTCGATTTGATCGGCCTGGGGCGAGGTAACCCCAGTAACCCTCGATTGTTGTTGCACTTTCTGGACACATAGCATCTCTGTATAGCTTTGGTCCCGTTTCCTTCAGTTTCATTCGATTCGTGGACGCTTTGATATGCATAGTTGGTTATGACTAGCATGGATACAAGGAGTAGTAGACTGGGGATCCGGACTACGTGCCGATGAATCCAGTCTGCCTGCCGTTGTTTGTTGCGGCCGGGGCTGGTAACCCTGAAGCCCTTGTGAGTCCATGGCTAGGAGCACATAACAGTATGTATATCTCTGGGTCCGGGGGTCGTGACAAATCCCTCCACCCAAACTTGTTGATCTTCGGAGGACTGAAGGAGAACGCCTAATGACCCACAAGTATAGGGGGTGTATCGTAGTACTTTTGATAAATAAGAGTGTCGAACCCAACGAGGATCAGAAGGTGTTGACAAACACGTTGGATCGAGGATTCACTGTAAACACTAGAAAACGGGTTTTTGGAGGTTTTTGATATAGCAAATAAATAAAGTGCAAGCGAATAAATAACGGTAACAATAATTGCAGTGAGTGTCCCAGTCCTTTTGAGAGAAAAGGACAAGCCGGTTGTTCTACTTATAATTGCCAATCGTTTTTGAGGACACATGGCAATTTCGTCAAGCGCTTTCGCTTCATATAGTTGATTAATATTTATTGGTTCGTTAAGTGTTGTGTGGGTGAACCTATGCTAATGCACCGCCCAACTAGTACTAATACATACTTGTGATTATACCCCTCATAAGCATCCGCAAATACAAGAAAGTAATTAAGATAAATCTAACCATAGCCTTAAAACTCTGGGATCCTACACTCCCTCGTGCATTGGTTTCCTAACGGGGGTTTAGGTTTCTGTCACTCCGGCAACCCCACAATTAGTAGCCAAACACACCATGGATCCTCCTAGGACCACAAAGGTGAAGTGTCATGTAGTCGATGTTCACATGACACCACTAGAAGAATAGCACCACAACTTAAATACCGAACCACGAGACAACATAACTTCACTACTAACATCATGACTTCTCCCATGTCCTCAAGAACTAAACGAACTACTCACGAGAAATCATATGGATCATAATCAGAGGTGATATAATGGATAATAACAATCTGGTCATAAAGTGCAAACACCGATAAATGTCACAAGAATCAACTACTAACAAGTAATCCACACCGGGAGAGAGATCTAGTGGAAAACAACGATAAAGACCCCTAACTATTACAGCGGGATAAAGGTGGAAGGAGACGGTGATGGTGCCGGTGATGATGATGATCTCGATGACGCCCGAAGTGATGACAGTGACGATGACAACGATTTCCCCTCTCCGGGGAGGAATTTCCCCGGCAGATTTCTCCCTGCCGGAGAGCTTTTCTCTCTATTGTTTTCCTCCCCGAGGCAGCGGCAAAATAATTCTTCGACGATGTTCTGGGGCTTTGGGTTCCCTGGGGGTCAAGTACGCGAAAGGGGGCACCCAGGAGTGGGCCAGTGGGGCCAGACCACCCCCAGGCGCGGCCAGAGGGGGGCGCCGCCTGGTGGTGTGGGCCCCAGGTGGCCCCCCTCTGGGTGCCCTTCTGGCTAGCTTCCTCGTCGGGACTTCTAAGATTCCTCCGGTGTTCCCCCTCTTCTTATGATATTCTGAAATAGGGTCTCCTGACGGTGCTTTTTCCATCAGATTTCTGGTTCCGGTGTTTCTTCTCTCATAATTATTAAACATGCAAAATAAGATGAAATAACATAAGTAATGTATCATAACATGAAATATATCGATGAATAACAGAAAATAATGATATAAAATAGTGATGCAAAATGGACGTATCAACTCACCCGAAGCTTAGACCTCGCTTGTCCCTAAGAGAAACTGTACTCGGTAAACATGACCACAGGTTTATGGAGTGAGGTGTCGATAAAAAAATACAGACAGGAAGAATCACAACTATCAATACACTAGTCATTCTAGCAAGTAACTCCCACTCATATAATTTAACTTGAAACAAGTATATGGATTCACAATAAAGGTGCAAAACGTAAATCAAAATTGGTGAAGGAAAACTTCTTCCTTGGTCGGAGAACAATTAACAATGTACTCATCTTTCAACCAGAGTCTTTATATTAGAGCTTATATTTGCAAAATTTAACATGCTCAATCATAACAATTTCTTTGCAATCATTGATAACTTTCAAAGTGGTATTCAAACAGATAAACACATTTTTACTAAACAAGGAAGAATAAGGAACGTGATTGAGTAAATCAACATATAGATGGATGGGTCACAACAACTCAAATGCTTTCTTAAGACAGAAAGAAGTAGGTTTACTGACTCAACATAAAGGTAAAAGATAGGCCCTTCGCATAGGGAAGTAGGGATGAACTCATGTGCTAGAGCTTTTATTTAATACACAGAGGTATAAAATGTTTGACACTCCCCCAACCTTTTTTACACAAACCATGGCTAACCGAATCCTTGGGTGCCTGCCAACAATCACATACCATGGAGGAGTGTCTAATTTTTAGAGATGTGTGTATGTCTATGTCAACGAATGGTAAACAGAAAATACAGTATGTCACAAGCCAACTAGACTTCACAAGAGAGGCTCCCATTGAAGGACGCAACTGGTGTAGAAGGTCATCCCTCTTTCTCTTTTGTTTACACAATTATTCCTTGACTGATAAATGAGGGGCAAAAATAGTGAAAATAATTTGTTGTATTAATTTGGGGCTGGGCACCCCGCTGCCAGATCTTCTAGAATTTAGATAAGCGGATGAAGCCACTAGTCTAGGTGTGTAAAGTGTAATCAACAAGTGAGATAAAGATTCTCTATTTGCGTCCTCATGAGCTAAAACAGGAACACGAAACAGGTGTAATTTTGAAGGTTATAAAGGTAGCACACAAGGAATTTACTTGGAGTGGCGGTTAAATAACACATATAGGTTGGTACGATGGACACAAATGGCATGGTTTTGGGCTCAAGGTTTGGATGCACAAGAAGTATTCCCTCTCAGTACAGGTTTTTGGCTAGCAAGGTTGGGTAGCAAGCATAAGAGTTGAGGGAAAACAAACAGCCATATATATGATAAAACCAATCATGAAATCTTCCTTGAAAGTACAAATAATCTTACTTGAGAATACTAAGCTTATGGGCTAACAAGAAAGATAGATCATCGAACAATATATCTACATGAAATCCCCCTCTTTTCTAATTAAGTCTCAAAGTATTGTTGCTACTGACCAATGCTAAGTTTGCCAAAACTAACTAGATTAATTTGATGCTCCAATATTGATATCAATACTAATAACATGATCAACCAGATAACAGAAATTGCAAGCTAAAATAAAGTGTAGAAGATGAGGAAACTTCTCATTAATATTCCATAATGACAACTCAAACCAAGGTATACAACGATAACCAACTAAACTGTGATACTTCCATACTGCAAACCATACTATATGATATATCCTCTACTCATGATATGACTCTACTAAAAGGTAAAAAGGTGAAAGATAAAGGTGTGATACTACGGCACTCCCCTAAGCTTGGAACAAGCCAAGGGGATGCCAATACCCATGACAAATCAATTCTTTGGTGGTGGTGGTGGTGGTGAGCTCTTGTCGATTAAGGCATGAAAATGCGCCAACATCTCACGGAACCTGTCGTTCTCCTCTTGGAGTATCTCCACCTTGATCCTTAGAGCTCGATAACAATCACAGAACTCATTCGCAAATCGAAGGGCTTCCTCCACTCCAGGGATAGGGCTGAGGCCTGGAACTGATGGTCTTGGTTCTTGCATGCTACAAGAAGAAACACTTCCCTCGCTGCTTCATGACATCCTCTTTACTTCTATGTTGACGCCTTGATCCATGTTCTTGCGCTTGGGACCTTGGAGATCATCCTCCTTCGGTTCCTGCCCCTTTTTGTTGTTGGCGGAGGCCTTGGTGCTTCTAAAACTGAAAACAGATCCTGGCAGAAACAGCTCGAAACAAAAACATGACGATAAAACGATATACGGACCTCAGGGGGTCCAGGGGGTTATATAGCAAAATATGCGTAACAAAAGGAAAGTCCAGGTCAAAAACGAGTCGGAGAAGGCTCCGGGACGCCCACACCATAGGGTGGCACGGCCAAGGGTGGGCCCTTGCCCCCAGGTGGTGTGGTGCCCTCGGGCACCGCCTCCAACTCTTCTTTGGCTCGGTATTTTTCATATTTTCCAAAAATCAATAATTTATAACTCAAAAGGTATTTCGCGAACTTTTCCGTAACATAACTGTTACCTATTCGAAAACGGACTCTACAGATTCTGAAATCTTCCCTCTAATAAACTTCTCCGGATTCATTACTTGAATAACATCAACATCTTCATCATAAGAATCCCCAGAAATATAATGTTTGAGTCTTTGCCATTTACCACTTGTGTATTGTTATCTTTGAGGAAAGCAATTTTGATTTCACCCGAACGATACACTTCTTCAATAATATAAGGTCCTTCCCATCTGGAGAGTAATTTTCCTGCAAAAAATCTGAGACGAGACCGACACAATAGAACTTTCTCACCAACATTAAAATATATTTTAAGGATTCTTTTATCATGCCATTGTTTAACTTTCTCTTTAAAGAGTTTAGAATTTTCATAAGCTTCACATCTCCATTCGTCTAAATGATTCAAATCAAGCATTCTTTTCTCACCAGCAATTTTAAAATCTTTATTAAGTTCTTTCACTGCCCAATAAGCTTTGTGTTCTAATTCTAAAGGCAAGTGACAAGCTTTTCCATAAACCATTTTATAAGGAGACGTGCCCATAGGATTTTTATAAGCAGTTCTATAAGCCCATAAAGCATCATTCAACTTATCAGACCAATTGTTCCTAGATTTATTAACAGTCTTTTGCAGATAGATTTAATTTCTCTATTTGATAATTCTACTTGTCCACTGGTTTGAGGATGATAAGCTGAGGCATTTCTACGATTAACATCATATTTATCGAGGGTTTTTCTTAAACCACCATGAATAAAGTGAGAACCTCCATCAGTCATGAGATATCGTGGCACACCAAACCTAGGGGAAATAACATCTTAAAGCATTTTTAACGAGGTTTCACCATCATCACTTTTAGTAGGTATAGCTTCTACCCATTTAGTAACATAATCAACAGCAATAAGAATATGAGTATAACCATTTGAAGGAGGAAAAGGACCCATAAAGTCAAATCCCCAATAATCAAAAGGTTCAATAGTAAGAGAATAACTCATAGGCATTTCATTACGTCTAAAAATATTACCAACTCTTTGACATTCATCACAAGATAAAACAAATTTACGTGCATCTTTAAAGAGAGTATGCCAATAGAAACCTGATTGTAGAACCTTTTGTGTGGTTCTATCTCCAGCATGATGTCCTCCATAAGCACTACCATGGCACTTTTTCAATATTTTACGTTGTTCATGATCTCTAACACATCTTCTCATAATACCATCTAATCCTTCTTTATATAAATGTGGGTCATCCCAAAATTAATGCCTCAAATCATAGAAGAATTTTCTTCTTTGCTGAGCTGTAAATGTTGGAGGAAAATACTTGGAAACAATAAAGTTAGCATAATCAGCATACCATGGACTATCCTGAGATTTTACTTTTATTCCAGCTAGTTGTCCATTTGGAAAACTATCATTAACAGGAATAGGATCAAAAGCAATGTTTACCTATCTAGAAAAGTTATCGGCAATAGAATTTGCAGCACCCTTCCTATCCACAATATGCAAATCAAACTCTTGTAAAAGCAAGACCCGTCTAATAAGCCTTGGATTAGCATTTTTCTTTTCCATGAGGTATCTAATAGCAGCATTATCAGTATGAATAGTGACCTTTGAGTCAACAATATAAGGTCTAAACTTATCACATGCAAAAACTACAGCTAAGTATTCTTTTTTAGTAGTATCATAATTCTTTTGAGCAGTATCAAGAGTCTTGCTAGCATAACGAATAACATTCAATTTCTTATCTACTCGCTATCCAAAAACAACACCTACAACAAAATCACTAGCATCACACATAATCACAAAAGGTAAATTCCAATCAGGTGGTTGAACAATAGGAGTTATAATTAAAGCCTTCTTTGAAGTTTCAAAATCTTCCTTGCAATCATCATCAAAAACAAATGGTATTCTTTTTTAACAAGATTAGTAAGAGGTTTTGATATTTTAGAGAAATCTTTAATAAACCTACTATAAAAACCAGCATGACCAAGAACACTACGAATACCTTTAACATCCCTGGGACATGGCATTTTCTCTATTGCTTCCACTTTAGCTCTATCAATTTCAATACCTTTTCAAAAAATTATGTCCAAGAACAATTCCTTCATTAACCATAAAGTGGCATTTCTCCCAATTAAGAACAAGATTAGTTTCCTCACATCTCTGCAAAACTTTATCAATGTTGTGCAAACAATTATCAAAAGAAGTTCCATAGACGGACAAATCGTCCATGAAAACTTCCACAATTTCTTCACAAAAGCCATGAAAAATAGCAGACATGCATGTTTGAAACATAGCAGGATCATTGCATAAACCAAAAGGCATATGTCTATAAGCATAAGTCCCATAAGGACAAGTAAAGGTTGTTTTCTCTTGATCTTTTGCCCTAACAACAATTTGAGAGAACCCAGAATAACCATAAAGAAAGCAAAAATGAGTTTTCTTTGACAACCTCTCTAGCATTTGATCAATAAAGGGTAAAGGATAATGATCTTTCTTAGTGACTTTACTAACCTTTCTAAAATAAATGCACATTCTATAGCCAACTACTACTCTTTGTGGAATGAGCTCATTATTTAAATTTAGCACAATAGTCATTCCTCCCTTCTTAGGGACACAATGCACAAGGCTTACCTATCTACTATCAGCAATAGGAAAAAAAATACCAGCATCAAGGACTTTTGATACCTCATTTCTTACCACTTCCTTCATCTTAGGAATTAAACGACGTTGATGTTCAACAACTGGCTTTGCATCAGGTTCAATATTGATAGCGTGCTGACATATAGAGGGAGAAATCCCTTTCAAATCATCAAGAGTATATCCAATGGCTCCATGGTGTTTCTTCAGAATTCCCAATAATGTTTCCTCATCTTCACCTGAAAGCTTAGCACTCATAATAACAGGATATATTTTCTTAGCATCAATATAAGCATATTTAAGATCATCAGGCAAAGGTTTTAAATCAAAGACAGGATCCTCCTTGGGTGGTAATGTGGTACCCAAGTCTTCCACAGGTAAATTATGTTTCAGTATCACCGATTGACGAAGAACAATATCGTGAATCTCATTTCTCTCTTCCATAAAGATCTCACTTTCATGGTCCTCCATATATTGATGCAAAGCATTGTTAGGCGCAAGAGCAACAGAAGCAAGTTGTTCAACTTTAAAATTCACATCAGGCAATTTAGATTTATAAGGTGCTCTAGCAAATTTGGAGAAACTGAACTCATAAGATTTTCCATCAAATTTAGTCAATATCTTCTCTCTCTTACAATCTATAATAGCACCACAAGTGTTCAAGAAAGGTCTACCAAAAATAAGAGGACAAGTTTTACTAGAAGCCTTACCAAGTACTAGAAAATCAGTTGGATATTTAGTTTTACCACATAGAACTTCCATATCCCTAACAACACCAATTGGAAAGACAATTTCTCTATTAGCAAGCTGAATGACCACGTCAATATCCTCAAGTTCACAAGAACCAATTTCATGCGTAATTTCTTATAAAGCTCATAAGGAATAGCACTAGAACTTGCACCAATGTCACATAAACCATAATAGCAATGATCACCAATCTTAACAGAAAGCACATGAACACTAGTTTTCTTAGGCCTATGAGGATGGGAAACTATATTAGAAGCATCCTCACAGAAGACAATATGTTCATCCTCTACATTTCCACAGACAAGATCTTTAACTATTGCTACTGCATGTTCAACAGTTATTTGTTCACCCAGTTCAATAGATTTATTAATGATCGTATTAACCACACTAGCTGCAATAGAGTGTTCTTTCACTTTAGCATGGAAATGAATTTTTTCAATATAAGGATCGGGAACAGCAGGATTAATAACATGCACTTCTATATTACTAGAAGGAACAATATCTTTATAAGGTGCATGATATTTATGATAATCCTTTTTAGGAATATCAAGATAGGAGGCAAAAGCTTTAAGACAGTTTGCAAAGATTTGAGAATCAAGACACAAATAGCACTAACATTATAGAAATCATCGGTTCCCATAGAAGATTTAATGCATTCATAATTATAATTTATAAATGACTTTCTACCTTTGTAATTCTCCCATCCTTAGGTGTTTTCTTGAATACGATCAAGAAGATCCCATTTGGCTTCTTCCTTCATACATGTGAATGATCCAGAACAAGAAGCATCCAATAAAACCTTATCATGAAGAGAAAGCCTTGCATAAAAATTATTGATAACAATATTTCTCGAGAGCTCATGAACAGGGCATTTAAGCATTAATAACTTCATTCTCCCCCAAGCTTGGGCAATACTCTCTCCATAATGAGGCAAAAAATAATATATTTGATTCTGGTCTTTATGAATCTCACCAGGAGGATAGAATTTAGAATAAAAGAGAGGAACAATTTCCTCCCATCCAATAGATTCACCATTCTTCGGTAATTTGAACCATTCATCGTCTCTTCCTTTTAGGGATAAAGAAAATAATTTCCTTTTAACTTCATCCATTGTAATACCTGCACACCTGAATAACTCGCATAATTCGTGTATAAAGAGCAAATGATCACCGGGATGGACACTTCCATCTCCATAATAGCAGTTATCCATAACGCGTCCCTAATTTTCATAGGTATTTTATAAGGATCTAATTAAGAAGATAACGGATCACCTACTAACCTAGCAGTGATAGTAGTAGTACCCCTAAACAGAGAACCAAAAGTATTTTCCATAATGAAATAAAACAGCCGACATAAATAAAAACAGCACTCACAGTAAAAGTTTCTCTTACCAATTCCACTTACCAATAGCACTTCCTCCCCGGGAACGACGCCAGAAAATAGTATTGATGACCCACAAGTATAGGGTATGTATCGTAGTACTTTCGATAAATAAGAGTGTCAAACCCAACGAGGAGCAGAAGGTGTTGACAAGCAGGTTGGATAAAGGATTTACTAGCAAACGGGGTTTTGGAAGTTTTTGATATAGCAGATACATAAAGTGCGAGTGAATAAATAATGGTAATAATAATTGCAGCGAGTGGCCCAATCCTTTTGAGAGCAAAGGACAAGCCGGTTGTTCTACTTATAATTAGCAAACGTTCTCGAGGACACATGGGAATTTCGTCAAGTGCTTTCGCTTCATATAGTTGAGTAATATTTATTGGTTCGTGAAGTGTTGTGTGGGTGAACCTATGCTAATGCACCGCCAAACTAGGACTAATACATACTTGTGATTATACCCCTCATAAGCATCCACAAATACAAGAAAGTAATTAAGATAAATCTAACCACGGCCTTAAAACTCCGGGATCCTACACTCCCTCGTGCATTGGTTTCCTAACGGGGGTTTAGGTTTCTGTCACTCCGGCAACCCCACAATTAGTAGCCAAACACACCATGCATCCTCCTAGGCCCATAAGTGAAGTGTCATGTAGTCGATGTTCACATGACACCACTAGAAGAATAGCACCACAACTTAAATACCGAACCACGGGATATTACTTCAACATAACTTCACTACTAACATCATGACTTCTCCCATGTTCTCAAGAACTAAATGAACTACTCACGAGACATCATATGGATCATAATAAGTGGTGATATAATGGATAATAAAAATCTGGTCATAAAGTGCAAACACCGATAAATCTCACAACCATCAACTACTAACAAGTAATCCACACCGGGAGAGAGATCTAGTGGAAAACAACCATAAAGACCCCTAATTGTTACATCGGGATGAAGGTGGACGGTGAAGGTGATGGTGCTGGTGATGAGGATGATGATGATGATCTCGATGAAGCCCGGAGTGATGATGGCGATGATTTCCCCTCTTCGGAGAGGAATTTCCCCGACAGATTTCTCCCTGCCGGAGAGCTTTTCTCTCTCTGTTGTTTTCCGCCCCGAGGCGACGGCGGAATAATTCTTCGACGATGTTCTGGGCTTCGGGTTCCCTGGGAGTCAAGTACGCGAAAGGGGGCACCCAGGAGTGGGCCAGGGGGCCAGACCACCCCTAGGCGCGACCAGAGGAGGGCGTGCCGCCTGGTGGTGTGGGCCCCAGGTGGCCCCCCTCCGGGTTCCCTTCTGGCTAGCTTCCTCCTCGGGACTTCTAAGACTCCTCCGGTGTTCCCCCTCTTCTTCCGATCTTCTGAAATAGGGTGTCCTGACGGTGCTTTTTTCCATCAGATCTCTGGTTCCGGTGTTTCTTCTCCCATAATTATTAAACATGAAAAATAAGATGAAATAACATAAGTAATGTATCATAACATGAAATATATCGATGAATAACGAAAAATAACGATATAAAATAGTGATGCAAAATGGACGTATCAAGGCCCCGATCTACATCTTCACCAACTGGTTTTTCCATTCCCCCCTCAGTTGCTTGTGCGGAACTAGTCTAGGGTTTCCTTATGAAAAACCTAGACCTCATTGCTACTCTTGGTGATTCTTGGGAGCCCCCAATTAGGTTGTGGGTGTGTGCCCCAAGCTCATTGTAAAGGACTTGATTCCCGCCTCAAATTGGATCAATAGTGAAAGGTGGACTAGGCCTTTGTAGCGTGGTTCATCGGAGAATATGGTGAGGCCTTTGTGAAGGGTACGTTGCATAGAAAACAAAAAATTTCCTACGCGCGATAAACTAAAATGGCCAAGATCTAATCTATGAGATGAAAGGCAACAGGGACAAAGAGAGTTGTGAGATAACATACCCTCGAAGACTCAAAGTGGTACGAGATAAAATCTCGTTGTTGGCGTAGTCGTAGTCACGCCGATCCCGAGCGAGAAGAAGTGCACCGCAATCCGGCGGTGCCTCCGTAATCGGTCACACGTTCAACTCGATGAAGACTTCCGTTTCCTCGATCCAGCGGGTAGCGGAAGTAGAGGATCCCCGCGGAACTCCAACAACACGACGGCGTGGTGGTGGTGAAGAATCCCACGGTCAGGGCTTCGCCAAGCCGGAGACCATGGAATGGAGCAGCGGGTGGAGGGAAAAAGGGAGTGGGCAAGTGTGTGGAGAAGAGGGAGCTCTCACCCTCCTTTTATAGGGGAGGGGAGGCAGCCCAAGGGGGGTGCGGCCAGCCATGGGTGCCCCCAGCCCTTCCTCTCTTCATGTGAGTGGAAGCCCCACTCACACCCACTCATACTCCCTTAATTTTCCACTTAGAAAATCCAAAGGTTTTTCTTTAATAAATAAATAAAACATTTTTATTTCTTTATTTATATTTGTTAATTCCATTAACAAACATTTGCATGCAGCACGTCGAATCATTTTTTGATTCTATTAACAACCATTCGATGAAAAACCCCTTCAACTATTTCAATCTTCCCCCGAAACAATTTTTCGGAGCTGCCCAAAATATTTTTCGGTATTCCGTATCCTCTCTAACCCTTCATCGAACCTTAAGTGTGTCACCCTACGGTTCGCAAATAATATAGAAATGATCGAGACTCCTCTCCAATCAATAATCAACAGCGGGATCTGGAGATCCGTGATGACTCCTATATATTCAACGATGACTCTTGTGATCGTGTGAACCTTTCAACGTCGTAACAATTTCCCTTTGTCTCGCGATATTTTACTTGCCCGAGATCCGATCATCGGTATCCACCATACCTTGTTTGATCTTGTTATCTGACAAGTACTCTTTTCTCGCTCCCGTGATATAACATCCTTGTGATCATATCACGTGCTTGCAAGCGGTATCGATGTGATATCACCGAGAGGGCCCTGAGTATATCTTTCCGTCATATTGGATGGACAAATCCCATTCTTGATCCATGAGCTTCAACTAACACTTTCCGAATACCTAATGCCACCTTTATAGTCACCATGTTACGGTGTGACGTTTGATGTCATCAAAGTATTCTTTCGGTATTAGTGATTAACATGATCTCATGGTCTAAGGAACATTGTTACTCCGAATGTAAGACATATCAACAAAACTAAATTAATTGATCGTATTGTTGTACTTAGTTAGGGTCTAAGTTCATCATGTCATTCTCCTAATGACATGATCCCGTTATTAACAACATGCAATGTCTATGATCAGGAAACCTTGATCATCTGTTAATCAACGAGCTAGTTAAAAGAGAGGCTTCACTAGGAACGTTGGTTTATTTATTAATCACACATGTATCAACATTTCCGGTTAATACAATTCTAGCATGAGAAATAAACATCTATCATAAACAAGAATAACATAATAAACACTTTATTATTGCCTCTCGGGCATATTCCCTTCAGTCTCCCACTTGCACTAGGGGCAATAATCCATATTACATAGTGATGAATCTAACACCCATTGAGTTCTAGTGTTGATCATGTTTTTCCCTTGAGAGAGTTTTAGTCAACGGATCTGCCACATTCAGATCCGTATGTACTTTGCAAATCTTCACATCCCCATCTGCGACATGCTCACGGATGGAGTGAAAACGGCGCTTGATATGCTTGGAATTCATGTGATACCTTGGTTCCTTAGCATTGGCTATGGCACCATTGTTGTCACAATAGATAACCATTGGATCCAACACACTCGGAACCACGCCTAGTTCGGATATGAACTCATTCATCCAAACTGCTTCCTGTGTTGCCTCCGAGGCAGCAACATATTCTGCTTCTGTTGATGATCTCGCCACCACGGATTGCTTGGAACTCCTCCAGCTTACAGCTCCTCCATTCATAACAAATACGTACCCGGACTGAGACTTAGAGTCATCCGGATCAGTGTCAAAGCTAGCATCGACGTAACATCTTGCGACGAGCTCTTCTTCACCGCCATATATGAGAAACATATCCTTAGTTCTTCTCAATTACCTAAAGATATTCTTGACCGCCGTCCAGTGTTCCAAACCTGGATCAGATTAGTACCTACTAGTCAAACTAATAGCATGTGCCACATCCGGTCTTGTACATAGCATATCATACATGATAGAACCTATGGCTGAAGCATAGAGAATCTTATTAATTCTCTCTCTATCTTCTGTTGTAGCTGGACATTGAGTCTTACTCAACGTTTTGCGTTGCAACATATGTAAGAACCCCTTCCTACTCTCTTCCATTCTGAACTTCTTCAGAATCTTGTCAAGGTATGTACTTTGCGAAAGTCCAATTAATCGCCTTGATCTATCCCTGTAGATTTTGATGCCTAATATATAAGCTGCTTCATCAAGGTCTTTCATCGAAAACTACTGTTCAAATAACCTTTTACGCTTTTTAAAAGTTCTATATCATTTCCAATCAACAATATGTCATCCACATATAGTACTAGAAATGCTACAGAGCTCCCACTCACTTTTTTGTAAATACAAGCTTCTCCGTATGTTTGGACAAATCCAGACCCTTTGATCACCTTATCAAAACGGAGGTTCCAACTCCGGGATGCTTTCTTCGGTCCATAAATGGAACGTTGAAGCTTGCACACCTTGTCAGGATCCTTAGGATCAACAAAACCTTTGGGTTGCATCATATACAACTCTTCCTCAATGTCACCATTAAGGAACGCCATTTTGACATCCATCTGCCAGATTTCATAATCGAAAAATGCAGCAACTGCTAACATAATCCTAACTGACTTAAGCATCGCTACTGTTGAGAAAGTCTCATCATAGTCAACTGTGAAGACCCAGCACACCACTGCATGTGTAGTGCGCAAGTCGGTGACATAATACTCACAGAAGGACTTATCCGTGAATATTACATCCCTCAGAGTAGTACAACAGAAACACAGCGGGACCAGGTAAAACTATAGGATACAAACCTCATTACAAAATCTTGGGAATCTCCTTGATGAATCAAGAAAATCTCCTGCAAAAGAAACATCAGAAGAAGCAATTCGAAGCTCCGAGCCGGAGAAGAACTCTAGCTCAGAACTAATCCACTACGGCTGATGTCAGCCCTAAAATATGGCTTGATATTACTAAGTCCAAGAAAGGACTCTACCTACACCTTGATAGCTTCTCCTCCACCAGCGTTGTTGATGATGATACTTTATCGACTAAGTAGTATAAAACTCCACCTAGCTTCATAAGGTAAAGATGGCTTCACGATGACGACTTCCATAGGCTTCAACTCTAAGCAAGGGGTCAAACGGAATAGAATGAGTAACGAGCGTTACTCAGCAAGTTCATGATATATAGTGGGTGGTTGATGCACTAACTACAGCTTTAGACTCGAAAGAGTCATAAAGTAATGCAAGGTTTTGTAAAACTTTCTTCAAAAGGTTGCTTTTACTTCTGAAAACTATGCCCGCCATTCTTCACAGGATTAGAACTTTCATGGAGTTGCCTTTCCTGCGGCGTTCGCAGCTCCTTCCCGGAACAAGGGTAACATGCCACATCCTTTTACACTCTGCAGAGGTGCGTTACTTTACCCATGGACGACCAAGACCAGACAGTTGCACAACCAGGCTACGTTCCCACTCCCACTTAGGTGTGGGCCCGGTTGTTGGTCCAAGCCAAACCGCTTCACCGCACAAACGCTCCCAACCCATTTCTGCCAGCAGGTTGAACGCCTGATTCCACCCCTCACGATGGAGATCTACGCGCCCTGGCAGACACTCATAGACCCCAGAGTCCGTGGGGACGTAAGGGCTCCCACCCATGTGCATGTAGTCTCGCAAGACCTACAGCGTACGTCTCTGGCAGTCCGTTGACATGCGAACGAGAAAAGTATCACGGCTGACTTACTCCCCCCATAGAAGATCCATGGTCAACGCGAATTTACGGCGCAAGAACCTGACGGCAGTTGTTGTTAATTCCTAGGTAATACGTTCCCATGCAGATGGAACCTTCCTTTGACCTATTCATCTTACCATGGTTCCATCTGCCCACCAAACAGAACTACCACTCGGGTAGTCATTCAATTAGTCATATTATTATAAAATAGGATCATGCATTCTTTTGAGAGTAGGTGATAAGACGATAGGGTTTTTGCACTTAGTTTGTTATGAAGTACTGCAAAGGATATGAACAAGTGATGAACTTGCCTGATGTTGAAATAACAATAATAATCCAGGTCTTCGGGGTTCAAGGGTCGCGTAGAGAAATCCAAATATCTGAAAGATAGCAAAGTAGTCCCGGTAAGGACTACAGAAACACTGGCAGCATGGTACATGCATAATAATGAGATGCAATCGTGAAATACCCTGGAATATACCCCAGCTTACAAGTGTAAGCCACATTTAATACGACAAATTGTTCACAAGGGTTTTAGTGGAATTGTTTTGTTATTTGTGGTGTTGTTGTTATTACTGGTTTTTAGACTTACATTGGTTTCACTTTTACTTACCAAGCCATTTTTATTGTGTTTAGGTTATAAATAGTTATCACATGATTAAACTTGGGAATACTATTATATGGAAAACAACTAATGAAAACATAATAAACACATTTGATTTTATGTGATAAAGTGTAGAGCTAATAACATTAATTTTATTTGAAAAATGAGGAATTAATACATCTAACTCTATCATCATAATACTTTGCTTAATAGCTAGTGATGATAGGTTTTTAGTTAGTGTGAAATCATGAGGGTTTCATTAATACAGGAAATAATATGATGGCAGTTATGAAACATTATAGAATTTTATAATACTTTTGGAAACAAGTTTATAAGTTGGATAAAATGTTTTATCTTAGGCATATTTGAATTAGAAATTCTGTTCTCTTTATTTGGACATATCATTCAATGTCTTCTAAAAATATTTGAATAAATTATTATTATTATTTTATTAATTTTAAATGACTAATGATGAAAAAAGCATTGCACATAAAACTTGGTCAAATTACTTTGTACACAAAGATGAGTTGCATTTTTCATTTGGAGTATTTTGATATATAACTTGTATTTTTCTTATTTTATGAATTATTTATTATTTTCCAATATTTATTGTTATTCTTATAACTTATTTGATTGTTTTCTCAGAAAACATTTGTTAGGGAGTATTTTGCAATGCTCAAAATATCAAAATAGTATTGAAAGGAAATTCTACAGTTGATTAATAGTTTGAATATTTCTAAACCTTGTTATCAAAGTTTTATGATTAAAATATTATTTTGTACCCATATTTTTAAGACAATAGCAGCATTGGATTATTTTTCTTAATCTAATATTCAACCATTTTACTAGTTTAAGAATTAGTTGCATTTCAAAGATTTGGAATTTTATTTGTTGTTTTCTATTATTATTTTCTAATTTTTTCAGCAATTCCTAAAATGCCTTTAGGCTGACAGGTGGGGTCCATGGGTCAGGGTCTAACCCAACCCACTGGTCCGGTTGAACCGGACCAGACCAGACCAGACGCCTCCGATCCCCCCATCCCTTCCCCTCCCTCTGCGCGTGGCGACGCAGAGGCGACCCCATCGCCCGCCTCCCTTCCGGCGATTTCTCCTCACCTCACCGTCCATCCCCGCCGCCGTGATCTTGCGCCACCCTCTCCTCTCTGACCGCTGCCACGCCCCCCTCCTCGATCTGCTCTTCTCCCCGCGTGGCTCCCGTGGAGAACCACAAACCCTAACCCTAGGGTTAGGTCTTCGGGAAGCTCCTCCACCTCTCCGGTGGTCGTGGCTCCAAGGCGTGGCTCCTGGGTGCTCTTGGAGACCGAGCTGCTGCTGCTGTTGCTTCTCCTCGTGGATATGGGTGCGGATGATTGTGGTGTCGATGCGCCGCCGCCGGGACGGCCTTCCGGCAACCGTGGCCTCCGCCGTGCTCCTCTCTCCATCCGGATGTGGTCACCACGATGGTGACCACCTGTAAGTTGCCCTCCTCTCTCTCTGCTCTCCAATCCCTCACTCTCTCTCACGGATGCTTCCTTCCCCCTTGCTCTGGAGTCTAGCCATCGAGCTAGCTCATGTAGTGCCACTCTATGATGCTTTCTGTGCCCCAGTATCTGATTGGTAGCATTGGGTGGTTTCCAAATGTTTTACTTGATGCGTGATGCATGATCTCCATGCTAATATCTGTAAGGAATGGAAATTTTATTGCGCCCTCTGTTGCTATGTGCTGTGAGATGGAAATGGTGATGGAGTGATGCTGTTGAGGAAGGATTATCTTGGGATTACTTCCCATGCTGTGATGGTGTACTGATCCCCTTAGGATTTGCCCACAGTGATGAATTCATGTTACTGATTACTGGATAGTAGTTCTTATTGCTAAGTATATAATTCCTGGTGCTCAAGGGTGTGCTAAATGATTAAGAGGTGTTACTCTGAATTTTATTCAGAGAATATGCCCTTAATAATTGTTTCCAACTTATTGTTTTTATGTCAACTGAAGGATGCCCTGTTCCTATACTTCAGTTATTGTCTAAATCTTTATACAACCAGATGGGTGGTTGTTGTGTTGAGGTGCTCATCCAGTTGGTTAGTGCCTAGCAACAACCTGTTGGATGACCTTGTGAGCTAATTTTTATTGGTCCAATTGCTTATGGTTTGTGCCCCCCTTTGCCATTAGAACTGATAAGAACATGGTATCTACTTGATCTTGTTGCCCCTGCCAGTGATGCAAAGGCTGAGGCATCTATTCTTTGGATAAGAACAAGTTATTACTTAATGTATTCAAATCTCAATGATAAACTGGATGCCAAAACTGAGAACCAAATAGCACTCTAAACAAAGATGCTAGGTTTGTTTGCCAGATCTTGTGTCTAGGGTGTGCACTCCTGGCATCTTGTTTTTGGTGTTTTTGCTTTTATTTTCTGGACATATTTAGATGTGTAATCTGATAAGAACAGATCCTTGCTTGTTTTTCTTGGCCCAGCCTATGATGTTGTTCTGAGGCACTTATCTTAAGATAAGAACATGTATTATACTTGTATTTAATTCCCTGTGATGATATTAGCATAGCAATTCTATGCTAGACTGAGGGAAACAAATCCCAGCCCCCTATCTGTGCATAACCTAGCAAGATCTCTTGCTAGGATGTGTGTAGATATCACCTTCTGGTGTTATGGTTGTGGCTGTGATTTCCTGATGAGCCTTGGCTTCTTGATCCTCTTCCACTTGAGCTTCTTCCCATGTTCTGCTTGTGCTCCTGTTGTTGTTGTGCTTCAGGGCTGCTCCTCCAGCAAGCTTGAACTTGTTGTGATCTAGCTGGATGTATAACCTGTTGATCAATTCCCAATAGGGATTTGGGTGGTTTGGTTTGTGGTTCTATCTGTGTTGCTGGAGCTGTGTAGCTCGAGCAGTGAATAGGGGAAAATGATCTTGGTCCCCCTCTCTTGCGGCTGATGTGGTATTTATACCACATCAGAGGTCTTGACAGCACCAAGATGTGCTGGTGAGTGTGCTGTGTGCTTGTGTGTGCTGGATGAGGTGATATTTTCTGGGAATGGTGCTCGGTTTGCACTTGGTCTTATCCTGATGCTATATTTATTTTTTGGCTTGCCACTTGTATTACCTGATACTTGCCCATGAAGTTACTGAGATATTTTTCTGATTTGAACAGATGCTTAACTTGTCTAAACCTAGACTCGATGATGCGATTAGCAGCATCTCACTGCCTAGCTGAGAGTACTAATCCCCCCACTAATCTTTTTATTTTTCTTTGTTTTTCTTATTGATTTTGCAGGTACAAAAGAATCCATTGAAGATTTTTTAAGCAAGAATTAGTATAGGAATTTTATTTTGTAAATGTCAACATGTAATTTTCTATTAGTTGCATCATGTAATAACTTTGTATTATTATTTGATTATCAATAAAGTTTATTCTTTTCTTATTCTTTTTCTTATACTCAATGAGATTGGAAATATCCAATATTTATTATTTCTTATTTGTTTCAATTTGATTATGTTAATTGTATTTTCTTGTTTAATCAATTGGAATTCAAATTCAATTCAACTACTCACAATTCTCAATCATTCAAATTTGAATCCTCCATTTCAAATTGAATTGATAAGTCATGTCGAAATTCACTTCCTTCTAATCTCAGTCTCTCTCTCTTTACTAAAACATCGATGAAACCTCGATCACTCCAAGGTCTAGTACTTGCGAATGAATCTCCAATTGCCACTTCTCGTCTGACGAGGTCTCAGAGTTAATCACCAGTTTGTTCTTGTATAACTTAACCTAATGAAACTCCAGTGTTTAATGCCCTCAGAAATAATCTGCTTACAAGATTGATCAGGTCCTGTATTCAATTATTCTTGTATGACACCAAACACCAGGTTTTCACCCCCTCGATTGATATCTTCTATGTTGGCTCCCTCCTGGCTGCTTCTCTTGTAACCCTGGTCATGCATGAATGTAGACAAGAATTTTGGAAAAGATCACGGACAGTGATCAGGTTTAGTTTTGGTTTGAAGAAGGTTTGTTTCCTCGTTCAGATTCATCCTTCAGGTCTGATGAGATCATCCAGTTATACCTGACTAAATTGCAGAAGTGAGATCATCAATTCTGTGCTTTGGATACTCACCCCTCTTCGAGTTCCATTTACCTAGTTGATTTCTCTCAAATCACTTACAGACTCGAGTTTAGACTTGTTGAGGGTTTGTGTTGATCACAACCAATTATGGCTTGTGTAACCAGATGATTTAGTTTCTTAAGATACTTCTTAGAAAGATCACTCCAGTTGTACTCTTGACCAGATGATATAGTCCTAATTCATCAAGTCAAGTGTAACATTGGTCACTTTGTTTTGTTTAAACTTTCGCGCCAAAATTTCCCGTACTTTTAGATGCATGCTTTACAAATGCACATATTATATTTAGATCCTTATAACTTCCCAAACCCTGGGATGTTACAGTATCTCCCCCTTAACAAGAACTTCGTCCCGAAGTTCAACCTCTCTTACGTAAAGATAGGTAGAGAGAACTTCTGTAGACCGTTGAATCTTCACAGTTGTTTCTTGTGTTGACCTTGATAGGTGTATCCTCTTGTCTTGATTGTTCACCGTACACTGTCTTGTATGATAAACTAGTAGTATGCCAGTTGTTAGGACAACTCTGTCTTGTTACTAGGCCTTCCTAATGGTCTCACGAAGAACACGTGGTACTTCCACCATATAGTGGATACCAGATTTCATTCTCCGATGAGTAGGTATGGTTTCCTAACTCTCACAACTTTCAGAAGAACAATTGGTACATCCACCAGGTGATGAACAACCAATTAACTTCTTCTGGTATACAGGATATTGACTATGTTTAGGACTCCATTTGGTTCAGTCTAATGGTCTCAAAATAAAGATTTTTCGAAGAAACTTATACAAAGTAGTGTACACTCACTTAGACTCAATTATTAGTGAAAATATCTTCGAGTTTCCTCGAGTTTTTACTCTTTCCTATAGGTGACTATAACCTATTCCACTAGTTACTTCTTATGGTCCTTCTATCTTTGGGTTTTGACTTCTATGGGCAATTCTATGAGTTTATTTATCAACTTCTACATGTTTCCTTCTAAGATATAACTATTCATGTTATTTTCTTGGCATCACTTATGGTAGATCTCCAGGTGTTGAGGAAGTATATCACCAACTCCAAACAAGATGTGGAATGTGGTTCATTCCAATCAGTGGCTTGATTGTCCTCTGTTTTCTTGACTTTCTAGTCTTCCCGAGCTTTGGTAGTTGCCTCAATCAGCTGAGATTTCAGACCGCTCTCATACTAATCATATACCCTCTAGACCAGTAACATCAAGATAGAAATCAATGTTTGCACATGCATATGCACATCAAATTCAATCTTCATGTACAGATCTAGTCAATCAAAGATCCAAATAAGAAGCAATAAATCCCAAATGCAGTTATCACTCATGCATCAAAAGCCTGTGAAATAAAAGTACATTGAGTGGAACATCTCAAGTACCAAGGCTCTTAAATGCGATACACTACAAGTAGGTATATGTCTTACCTTGTTATCCTAGTCTACACAACCACTCTTTGCCCAGGTAATTACTCCAATTGCATGCCTTAGTGCAATGGAATAAACCAAGAAAAAATGATCCTATAGTAGTTGTTGTCTAACTTGGTTTCATATAGGACTAAGTATTGTGTAATTTAATTACTCCATCTTGATTATGATAAATTTCTCATGGTATCAGTTGATCCTTCATGTTGTTGATCACCTCGTAGGAGTATTAATGTAGCTTCCGACAATGCTTATACCTTCTCCTAATTCTATACTATACGATGATGATTCACCTCTAGATTTGATAACAAAGGATATGGTATATCCCATAGTTACCATGTCCAATGACTCTTCATGATTCTCAAATGTACCTTATGGATGCTTCCTATGCTTATTCTATACCAGGTTCTACTCCATCCTATTCATTCATAGAATGGGGTAATCCTCACTTTGACTTAATCATCTCTGACTATGTCAGAACTCTCTTTTTCTCAATAACACGCATACATGATAGACTTCTAATTATTCATACCTATGTATAAAGATAATAGATAAGTAGATTTACTCAGGTTGAGTAAGAATAATTCTATACAAGTATGATTATATCATTCTCAAGTGAATGATCATCATAGTTGTAGGAAGTGTGGTTTTAGATAAGATGGCTTCCTATAATCTTTACCAACCTACAGATCTCCTAAAAGGTTTTAAACCTAAGGTCGCTTCGCTCTGATACCACCTGTGAAGACCCAGCACACCACTGCATGTGTAGTGCGCAAGTCGGTGACATAATACTCACAGAAGGACTTATCCGTGAATATTACATCCCTCAGAGTAGTACAACAGAAACACAGCGGGACCAGGTAAAACTATAGGATACAAACCTCATTACAAAATCTTGGGAATCTCTTTGATGAATCAAGAAAATCTCCTGCAAAAGAAACATCAGAAGAAGCAATTCGAAGCTCCGAGCCGGAGAAGAACTCTAGCTCAGAACTAATCCACTACGGCTGATGTCAGCCCTAAAATATGGCTTGATATTACTAAGTCCAAGAAAGGACTCTACCTACACCTTGATAGCTTCTCCTCCACCAGCGTTGTTGATGATGATACTTTATCGACTAAGTAGTATAAAACTCCACCTAGCTTCATAAGGTAAAGATGGCTTCACGATGACGACTTCCATAGGCTTCAACTCTAAGCAAGGGGTCAAACGGAATAGAATGAGTAACGAGCGTTACTCAGCAAGTTCATGATATATAGTGGGTGGTTGATGCACTAACTACAGCTTTAGACTCGAAAGAGTCATAAAGTAATGCAAGGTTTTGTAAAACTTTCTTCAAAAGGTTGCTTTTACTTCTGAAAACTATGCCCGCCATTCTTCACAGGATTAGAACTTTCATGGAGTTGCCTTTCCTGCGGCGTTCGCAGCTCCTTCCCGGAACAAGGGGTAACATGCCACATCCTTTTACACTCTGCAGAGGTGCGTTACTTTACCCATGGACGACCAAGACCATGTTGCACAACCAGGCGTACGTTCCTGTCCACTCCCACTTAGGTGTGGGGCCCGGTTGTTGGTCCAAGCCAAACCGTGCTTCTCCGCACAACGCATGCCCACCCATTTCTGCCAGCAGGTTGAACGCCTGATTCCACCCCTCACGATGGAGATCTACGCGCCCCTGGCAGACACTCATAGACCCCAGAGTCCGTGGGACGTAAGGGCTCCCACCCATGTGCATGTAGTCTCGCAAGACCTACAGCGTACGTCTCTGGCAGTCCGTTGGCATGCGAACGAGAAAAGTATCACGGCTGACTTACTCCCCCCATAGAAGATCCATGGTCAACGCGAATTTACGGCGCAAGAATCCTGACGGCAGTTGTTGTTAATTCCTAGGTAATACGTTCCCATGCAGATGGAACCTTCCTTTGACCTATTCATCTTACCATGGTTCCATCTGCCCACCAAACAGAACACTACCACTCGGGTAGTCATTCAATTAGTCATATTATTATAAAATAGGATCATGCATTCTTTTGAGAGTAGGTGATAAGACGATAGGGTTTTTGCACTTAGTTTGTTATGAAGTACTGCAAAGGATATGAACAAGTGATGAACTTGCCTGATGTTGAAATAACAATAATAATCCAGGTCTTCGGGGTTCAAGGGTCGCGTAGAGAAATCCAAATATCTGAAAGATAGCAAAGTAGTCCCGGTAAGGACTACAGAAACACTGGCAGCATGGTACATGCATAATAATGAGATGCAATCGTGAAATACCCTGGAATATACCCCAGCTTACAAGTGTAAGCCACATTTAATACGACAAATTGTTCACAAGGGTTTTAGTGGAATTGTTTTGTTATTTGTGGTGTTGTTGTTATTACTGGTTTTTAGACTTACATTGGTTTCACTTTTACTTACCAAGCCATTTTTATTGTGTTTAGGTTATAAATAGTTATCACATGATTAAACTTGGGAATACTATTATATGGAAAACAACTAATGAAAACATAATAAACACATTTGATTTTATGTGATAAAGTGTAGAGCTAATAACATTAATTTTATTTGAAAAATGAGGAATTAATACATCTAACTCTATCATCATAATACTTTGCTTAATAGCTAGTGATGATAGGTTTTTAGTTAGTGTGAAATCATGAGGGTTTCATTAATACAGGAAATAATATGATGGCAGTTATGAAACATTATAGAATTTTATAATACTTTTGGAAACAAGTTTATAAGTTGGATAAAATGTTTTATCTTAGGCATATTTGAATTAGAAATTCTGTTCTCTTTATTTGGACATATCATTCAATGTCTTCTAAAAATATTTGAATAAATTATTATTATTATTTTATTAATTTTAAATGACTAATGATGAAGAAAAGCATTGCACATAAAACTTGGTCAAATTACTTTGTACACATCAAAGATGAGTTGCATTTTTCATTTGGAGTATTTTGATATATAACTTGTATTTTTCTTATTTTATGAATTATTTATTATTTTCCAATATTTATGTTATTCTTATAACTTATTTGATTGTTTTCTCAGAAAACATTTGTTAGGGAGTATTTTGCAATGCTCAAAATATCAAAATAGTATTGAAAGGAAATTCTACAGTTGATTAAATAGTTTGAATATTTCTAAACCTTGTTATCAAAGTTTTATGATTAAAATATTATTTTGTACCCATATTTTTAAGACTAATAGCAGCATTGGATTATTTTTCTTAATCTAATATTCAACCATTTTACTAGTTTAAGAATTAGTTGCATTTCAAAGATTTGGAATTTTATTTGTTGTTTTCTATTATTATTTTCTAATTTTTTCAGCAATTCCTAAAATGCCTTTAGGCTGACAGGTGGGGTCCATGGGTCAGGGTCTAACCCAACCCACTGGTCCGGTTGAACCGGACCAGACCAGACCAGACGCCTCCGATCCCCCCATCTCCTTCCCCTCCCTCTCGCGTGGCGACGCAGAGGCGACCCCATCGCCCGCCTCCCTTCCGGCGATTTCTCCTCACCTCACCGTCCATCCCCGCCGCCGTGATCTTGCGCCACCTCCTCTCCTCTCTGACCGCTGCCACGCCCCCCTCCTCGATCTGCTCTTCTCCCCGCGTGGCTCCCGTGGAGAACCACAAACCCTAACCCTAGGGTTAGGTCTTCGGGAAGCTCCTCCACCTCTCCGGTGGTCGTGGCTCCAAGGCGTGGCTCCTGGGTGCTCTTGGAGACCGAGCTGCTGCTGCTGTTGCTTCTCCTCGGTGGATATGGGTGCGGATGATTGTGGTGTCGATGCGCCGCCGCCGGGACGGCCTTCCGGCAACCGTGGCCTCCGCCGTGCTCCTCTCTCCATCCGGATGTGGTCACCACGATGGTGACCACCTGTAAGTTGCCCTCCTCTCTCTCTGCTCTCCAATCCCTCACTCTCTCTCACGGATGCTTCCTTCCCCTTGCTCTGGAGTCTAGCCATCGAGCTAGCTCATGTAGTGCCACTCTATGATGCTTTCTGTGCCCCAGTATCTGATTGGTAGCATTGGGTGGTTTCCAAATGTTTTACTTGATGCGTGATGCATGATCTCCATGCTAATATCTGTAAGGAATGGAAATTTTATTGCGCCCTCTGTTGCTATGTGCTGTGAGATGGAAATGGTGATGGAGTGATGCTGTTGAGGAAGGATTATCTTGGGATTACTTCCCATGCTGTGATGGTGTACTGATCCCCTTAGGATTTGCCCACAGTGATGAATTCATGTTACTGATTACTGGATAGTAGTTCTTATTGCTAAGTATATAATTCCTGGTGCTCAAGGGTGTGCTAAATGATTAAGAGGTGTTACTCTGAATTTTATTCAGAGAATATGCCCTTAATAATTGTTTCCAACTTATTGTTTTTATGTCAACTGAAGGATGCCCTGTTCCTATACTTCAGTTATTGTCTAAATCTTTATACAACCAGATGGGTGGTTGTTGTGTTGAGGTGCTCATCCAGTTGGTTAGTGCCTAGCAACAACCTGTTGGATGACCTTGTGAGCTAGCTAATTTTATTGGTCCAATTGCTTATGGTTTGTGCCCCCCTTTGCCATTAGAACTGATAAGAACATGGTATCTACTTGATCTTGTTGCCCCTGCCAGTGATGCAAAGGCTGAGGCATCTATTCTTTGGATAAGAACAAGTTATTACTTAATGTATTCAAATCTCAATGATAAACTGGATGCCAAAACTGAGAACCAAATAGCACTCTAAACAAAGATGCTAGGTTTGTTTGCCAGATCTTGTGTCTAGGTGTGCACTCCTGGCATCTTGTTTTTGGTGTTTTTGCTTTTATTTTCTGGACATATTTAGATGTGTAATCTGATAAGAACAGATCCTTGCTTGTTTTTCTTGGCCCAGCCTATGATGTTGTTCTGAGGCACTTATCTTAAGATAAGAACATGTATTATACTTGTATTTAATTCCCTGTGATGATATTAGCCTAGCAATTCTATGCTAGACTGAGGGAAACAAATCCCAGCCCCCTATCTGTGCATAACCTAGCAAGATCTCTTGCTAGGATGTGTGTAGATATCACCTTCTGGTGTTATGGTTGTGGCTGTGATTTCCTGATGAGCCTTGGCTTCTTGATCCTCTTCCACTTGAGCTTCTTCCCATGTTCTGCTTGTGCTCCTGTTGTTGTTGTGCTTCAGGGCTGCTCCTCCAGCTCCAAGCTTGAACTTGTTGTGATCTAGCTGGATGTATAACCTGTTGATCAATTCCCAATAGGGATTTGGGTGGTTTGGTTTGTGGTTCTATCTGTGTTGCTGGAGCTGTGTAGCTCGAGCAGTGAATAGGGGAAAATGATCTTGGTCTCCCCTCTCTTGCGGCTGATGTGGTATTTATACCACATCAGAGGTCTTGACAGCACCAAGATGTGCTGGTGAGTGTGCTGTGTGCTTGTGTGTGCTGGATGAGGTGATATTTTCTGGGAATGGTGCTC
>JAPCYS010003163.1:0-35553 GCA_028641055.1 Alopecurus myosuroides
AATTACGATATGTTTTCATCGTTGAGGAGATTTTTAAAAGTAGATCTTATTTGAGTATGTTTTAGGCAACTTTTGTATTGACACAAGTCACCTCGTAGCGCTCGTTTTTCCTTGTTGTCTCGCCACCGTGAATTTATTTGGTTTTAAGAAACATTTGTTCTCCCCACACTGGTTCTTTCTCAACACAATCATGTTATCTAACCTTCTTTTCCTCGAGCAAGAGAGACCTTGTGGCCTCCAACCTTCACAAACCCTCGGGAAAATCGCAACTCAAAAGGTTCTTGTGACTCTTAGCCCTATGGGTCTTCAGCCTCCACGAGTGACCAAAGATGCTTAAAAAACTTGCTCAAATAATTTCCAGTCATAGGAAAATGTGAAATCAAACAATGGTTAGCTCCCTTTTTGGGTTCCTTCAATTGGCTATTATGTGTGATCCTCAATTTTCATCTTCTGACATAGCGAAGATCATCACCGTCATGTGGTCTATCTGGCACTCGAGAAACCGAAGGTACATGATGAGATCCCCTGGACCCTCGTTCTTTGTCATTAGAGTCCAGGACCTGGCTCTATTGGACATCTCAAAGTCTTGGGGCGTTTCTTCCTAGCCACGGATTGTTTGGAAGATTCAAAACGCTATAGATTTTGAAGTGCGTGCCGAAATTACGATATGTTTTCATCGTTGAGGAGATTTTTAAAAGTAGATCTTATTTGAGTATGTTTTAGGCAACTTTTGTATTGACACAAGTCACCTCGTAGCGCTCGTTTTTCCTTGTTGTCTCGCCACCGTGAATTTATTTGGTTTTAAGAAACATTTTGTTCTCCCCACACTGGTTCTTTCTCAACACAATCATGTTTATCTAACCTTCTTTTCCTCGAGCAAGCGAGGACTTTGTGGCCTCCAACCTTCACAAACCCTCGGGGAAATTCGCAACTCGAAAGGTTCTCGTGACTCTTAGCCCTATGGGTCTTCAGCCTCCACGAGTGACCAAAGATGGCTTAAAGAAACTTGCTCAAATAATTTACAGTCATAGGAAAACGTGAAATCAAACAATGGTTAGCTCCCTTTTTGGGTTCCTTCAATTGGCTATTATGTGTGATCCTCAATTTTCATCTTCTGACATAGCGATGATCATCACCGTCATGTGGTCTATCTGGCACTCGAGAAACCGGAAGGTACATGATGAGGATCCCCTGGACCCTCATTCTTCGGTCATTAGAGTCCAGGAGGACCTGGCTCTATTGGACATCTCAAAGTCTTGGGCGGCGTTTCTTCCTAGCCACAGATTGTTTGGAAGATTCAAAACGCTATAGATTTTGAAGTGCGTGCCGAAATTACGATATGTTTTCATCGTTGAGGAGATTTTTAAAAGTAGATCTTATTTGAATATGTTTTAGGCAACTTTTGTATTGACACAAGTCACCTCGTAGCGCTCGTTTTTCCTTGTTGTCTCGCCACCGTGAATTTATTTGGTTTTAAGAAACATTTTGTTCTCCCCACACTGGTTCTTTCTCAACACAATCATGTTTATCTAACCTTCTTTTCCTCGAGCAAGCGAGGACCTTGTGGCCTCCAACCTTCACAAACCCTCGGGAAAATCGCAACTCAAAAGGTTCTTTGTGACTCTTAGCCCTATGGGTCTTCAGCCTCCACGAGTGACCAAAGATGGATTAAAGAAACTTGCTCAAATAATTTCCAGTCATAGGAAAATGTGAAATCAAACAATGGTTAGCTCCCTTTTTGGGTTCCTTCAATTGGCTATTATGTGTGATCCTCAATTTTCATCTTCTGACATAGCGAAGATCATCACCGTCATGTGGTCTATCTGGCACTCGAGAAACCGAAGGTACATGATGAGGATCCCCGGGACCCTCGTTCTTCGTCATTAGAGTCCAGGAGGACCTGGCTCTATTGGACATCTCAAAGTCTTGGGCGCGTTTCTTCCTAGCCACATTGTTTGGAAGATTCAAAACGCTATAGATTTTGAAGTGCGTGCCGAAATTACGATATGTTTTTCATCGTTGAGGAGATTTTTAAAAGTAGATCTTATTTGAGTATGTTTAGGCAACTTTTGTATTGACACAAGTCACCTCGTAGCGCTCGTTTTTCCTTGTTGTCTCGCCACCGTGAATTTATTTGGTTTTAAGAAACATTTTGTTCTCCCCACACTGGTTCTTTCTCAACACAATCATGTTTATCTAACCTTCTTTTCCTCGAGCAAGCGAGGACCTTGTGGCCTCCAACCTTCACAAACCCTCGGGAAAAATCGCACCAAAAGGTTCTTTGTGACTCTTAGCCCTATGGGTCTTCAGCCTCCACGAGTGACCAAAGATGGCTTAAGAAACTTGCTCAAATAATTTCCAGTCATAGGAAAATGAAAATCAAACAATGGTTAGCTCCCTTTTTGGGTTCCTTCAATTGGCTATTATGTGTGATCCTCAATTTTCATCTTCTGACATAGCGAAGATCATCACCGTCATGTGGTCTATCTGGCACTCGAGAAACCGGAAGGTACATGATGAGGACCCTGGCTCTATTGGACATCTCAATCTTGGGCGCGTTTCTTCCTAGCCACGGATTGTTTGGAAGATTCAAAACGCTATAGATTTTGAAGTGCGTGCCGAAATTACGATATGTTTTCATCGTTGAGGAGATTTTTAAAAGTAGATCTTATTTGAGTATGTTTTAGGCAACTTTTGTATTGACACAAGTCACCTCGTAGCGCTCGTTTTTCCTTGTTGTCTCGCCACCGTGAATTTATTGGTTTTAAGAAACATTTTTTCTCCCCACACTGGTTCTTTCTCAACACAATCATGTTTATCTAACCTTCTTTTCCTCGAGCAAAGCGAGACCTTGTGGCCTCCAACCTTCACAAACCCTCGGGAAAATCGCAACTCAAAAGGTTCTTTGTGACTCTTAGCCCTATGGTCTTCAGCCTCCACGAGTGACCAAAGATGCTTAAAGAAACTTGCTCAAATAATTTCCAGTCAGAGAAAATGTGAAATCAAACAATGGTTAGCTCCCTTTTGGGTTCCTTCAATTGGCTATTATGTGTATCCTCAATTTTCATGACATAGCGAAGATCATCACCGTCATGTGGTCTATCTGGCACTCGAGAAACCGAAAGGTACATGATGAGGATCCCCTGGACCCTCGTTCTTCGGTCATTAGAGTCCAGGAGGACCTGGCTCTATTGGACATCTCAAAGTCTTGGGGCGTTTTCTTCCTAGCCACGATTGTTTGGAAGATTCAAAACTATAGATTTGAAGTGCGTGCCGAAATTACGATATGTTTCATCGTTGAGGAGATTTTTAAAAGTAGATCTTATTTGAGTATGTTTTAGGCAACTTTTGTATTGACACAAGTCACCTCGTAGCGCTCGTTTTTCCTTGTTGTCTCGCCACCGTGAATTTATTTGGTTTTAAGAAACATTTTGTTCTCCCCACACTGGTTCTTTCTCAACACAATCATGTTTATCTAACCTTCTTTTCCTCGAGCAAGCGAGGACCTTGTGGCCTCCAACCTTCACAAACCCTCGGGAAAAATCGCAACTCAAAAGGTTCTTGTGACTCTTAGCCCTATGGGTCTTCAGCCTCCACGAGTGACCAAAGATGGCTTAAAGAAACTTGCTCAAATAATTTCCAGTCATAGGAAAATGTGAAACAAAACAATGGTTAGCTCCCTTTTGGGTTCCTTCAATTGGCTATTATGTGATCCTCAATTTTCATCTTCTGACATAGCGAAGATCATCACCATCGTGTGGTCTATCTGGCACTCGAGAAACCGGAAGGTACATGATGAGGACCTGGCTCTATTGGACATCTCAAAGTCTTGGGCGGCGTTTCTTCCTAGCCACGGATTGTTTGGAAGATTCAAAACGCTATAGATTTGAAGTGCGTGCCGAAATTACGATATGTTTTCATCGTTGAGGAGATTTTTAAAAGTAGATCTTATTTGAGTATGTTTTAGGCAACTTTGTATTGACACAAGTCACCTCGTAGCGCTCGTTTTTCCTTGTTGTCTCGCCACCGTGAATTTATTTGGTTTAAGAAACATTTTGTTCTCCCCACACTGGTTCTTTCTCAACACAATCATGTTTATCTAACCTTCTTTTCCTCGAGCAAGCGAGGACCTTGTGGCCTCCAACCTTCACAAACCCTCGGGAAAATCGCAACTCAAAAGGTTCTTTGTGACTCTTAGCCCTATGGGTCTTCAGCCTCCACGAGTGACCAAAGATGGCTTAAAGAAACTTGCTCAAATAATTTCCAGTCATAGGAAAATGTGAAATCAAACAATGGTTAGCTCCCTTTTTGGGTTCCTTCAATTGGCTATTATTGTGATCCTCAATTTTCATCTTCTGACATAGCGAAGATCATCACCGTCATGTGGTCTATCTGGCACTCGAGAAACCGGAAGGTACATGATGAGGATCCCCTGGACCCTCGTTCTTCGGTCATTAGAGTCCAGGAGGACCTGGCTCTATGGACATCTCAAAGTCTTGGCGGCGTTTCTTCCTAGCCACGATTGTTTGGAAGATTCAAAACGCTATAGATTTGAAGTGCGTGCCGAAATTACGATATGTTTTCATCGTTGAGGAGATTTTAAAAGTAATCTTATTTGAGTATGTTTTAGGCAACTTTTGTATTGACACAAGTCACCTCGTAGCGCTCGTTTTTCCTTGTTGTCTCGCCACCGTGAATTTATTTGGTTTTAAGAAACATTTTGTTCTCCCCACACTGGTTCTTTCTCAACACAATCATGTTTATCTAACCTTCTTTTCCTCGAGCAAGCGAGACCTTAGTGGCCTCCAACCTTCACAAACCCTCGGGAAAATCGCAACTCAAAAGGTTCTTTGTGACTCTTAGCCCTATGGGTCTTCAGCCTCCACGAGTGACCAAAGATGGCTTAAAGAAACTTGCTCAAATAATTTCCAGTCATAGGAAAATGTGAAATCAAACAATGGTTAGCTCCCTTTTTGGTTCCTTCAATTGGCTATTATGTGTGATCCTCAATTTTCATCTTCTGACATAGCGAAGATCATCACCGTCATGTGGTCTATCTGGCACTCGAAAACCGAAGGTACATGATGAGGATCCCCTGGACCCTCGTTCTTCGGTCATTAGAGTCCAGAGGACCTGGCTCTATTGGACATCTCAAAGTCTTGGGCGGCGTTTCTTCCTAGCCACAATTGTTTGGAAGATTCAAAACGCTATAGATTTTGAAGTGCGTGCCGAAATTACGATATGTTTCATCGTTGAGGAGATTTTTAAAAGTAATCTTATTTGAGTATGTTTTAGGCAACTTTGTATTGACACAAGTCACCTCGTAGCGCTCGTTTTTCCTTGTTGTCTCGCCACCGTGAATTTATTTGGTTTTAAGAAACATTTTGTTCTCCCCACACTGGTTCTTTCTCAACACAATCATGTTTATCTAACCTTCTTTTCCTCGAGCAAGCGAGGACCTTGTGGCCTCCAACCTTCACAAACCCTCGGGGAAAATCGCAACTCAAAAGGTTCTTTGTGACTCTTAGCCCTATGGTCTTCAGCCTCCACGAGTGACCAAAGATGGCTTAAAGAAACTTGCTCAAATAATTTCCAGTCATAGGAAAATGTGAAATCAAACAATGGTTAGCTCCCTTTTTGGTTCCTTCAATTGGCTATTATGTGATCCTCAATTTTCATCTTCTGACATAGCGAAGATCATCACCGTCATGTGGTCTATCTGGCACTCGAGAAACCGAAGGTACATGATGAGGATCCCCTGGACCCTCGTTCTTTGGTCATTAGAGTCCAGGAGGACCTGGCTCTATTGGACATCTCAAAGTCTTGGGCGGCGTTTCTTCCTAGCCACGGATTGTTTGGAAGATTCAAAACGCTATAGATTTTGAAGTGCGTGCCGAAATTACGATATGTTTTCATCGTTGAGGAGATTTTAAAAGTAGATCTTATTTGAGTATGTTTTAGGCAACTTTTGTATTGACACAAGTCACCTCGCTCGTTTTCCTTGTTGTCTCGCCACCGTGAATTTATTTGGTTTTAAGAAACATTTTGTTCTCCCACACTGGTTCTTTCTCAACACAATCATGTTTATCTAACCTTCTTTTCCTCGAGCAAGCGAGGACCTTGTGGCCTCCAACCTTCACAAACCCTCGGGAAAATCGCAACTCAAAAGGTTCTTTGTGACTCTTAGCCCTATGGGTCTTCAGCCTCCACGAGTGACCAAAGATGCTTAAAGAAACTTGCTCAAATAATTTCCAGTCATAGGAAAATGTGAAATCAAACAATGGTTAGCTCCCTTTTTGGGTTCCTTCAATTGGCTATTATGTGTGATCCTCAATTTTCATCTTCTGACATAGCGAAGATCATCACCGTCATGTGGTCTATCTGCACTCGAGAAACCGGAAGGTACATGATGAGGACCTGGCTCTATTGGACATCTCAAAGTCTTGGCTCGTTCTTCCTAGCCACGGATTGTTTGGAAGATTCAAAACGCTATAGATTTTGAAGTGCGTGCCGAAATTACGATATGTTTTCATCGTTGAGGAGATTTTTAAAAGTAGATCTTATTTGAGTATGTTTTAGGCAACTTTTGTATTGACACAAGTCACCTCGTAGCGCTCGTTTTTCCTTGTTGTCTCGCCACCGTGAATTTATTTGGTTTTAAGAAACATTTTTTCTCCCCACACTGGTTCTTTCTCAACACAATCATGTTTATCTAACCTTCTTTTCCTCGCAAGCGAGGACCTTGTGGCCTCCAACCTTCACAAACCCTCGGGAAAATCGCAACTCAAAAGGTTCTTTGTGACTCTTAGCCCTATGGGTCTTCAGCCTCCACGAGTGACCAAAGATGGCTTAAAGAAACTTGCTCAAATAATTTCCAGTCATAGGAAAATGTGAAATCAAACAATGGTTAGCTCCCTTTTTGGGTTCCTTCAATTGGCTATTATGTGTGATCCTCAATTTTCATCTTCTGACATAGCGAAGATCATCACCGTCATGTGGTCTATCTGGCACTCGAGAAACCGAAGGTACATGATGAGGATCCCCTGGACCCTCGTTCTTCGGTCATTAGAGTCCAGGAGGACCTGGCTCTATTGGACATCTCAAAGTCTTGGGCGGCGTTTCTTCCTAGCAACGGATTGTTTGGAAGATTCAAAACGCTATAGAATTTGAAGTGCGTGCCAAAATTACGATATGTTTTCATCGTTGAGGAGATTTTTAAAAGTAGATCTTATTTGAGTATGTTTTAGGCAACTTTTGTATTGACACAAGTCACCTCGTAGCGCTCGTTTTTCCTTGTTGTCTCGCCACCGTGAATTTATTTGGTTTTAAGAAACATTTTGTTCTCCCCACACTGGTTCTTTCTCAACACAATCATGTTTATCTAACCTTCTTTTCCTCGAGCAAGCGAGGACCTTGTGGCCTCCAACCTTCACAAACCCTCGGCGAAAATCGCAACTCAAAAGGTTCTTTGTGACTCTTAGCCCTATGGGTCTTCAGCCTCCACGAGTGACCACAGATGGCTTAAAGAAACTTGCTCAAATAATTTCCAGTCATAGGAAAATGTGAAATCAAACAATGGTTAGCTCCCTTTTTGGGTTCCTTCAATTGGCTATTATGTGTGATCCTCAATTTTCATCTTCTACATAGCGAAGATCATCACCGTCATGTGGTCTATCTGGCACTCGAGAAACCGGAAGGACATGATGAGGACCTGGCTCTATTGGACATCTCAAAGTCTTGGCGGCGTTTCTTCCTAGCCACGATTGTTTGGAAGATTCAAAACGCTATAGATTTGAAGTGCGTGCCGAAATTACGATATGTTTTCATCGTTGAGGAGATTTTTAAAAGTAGATCTTATTTGAGTATGTTTTAGGCAACTTTTGTATTGACACAAGTCACCTCGTAGCGCTCGTTTTTCCTTGTTGTCTCGCCACCGTGAATTTATTTGGTTTTAAGAAACATTTGTTCTCCCCACACTGGTTCTTTCTCAACACAATCATGTTTATCTAACCTTCTTTTCCTCGAGCAAGCGAGACCTTGTGGCCTCCAACCTTCACAAACCCTCGGGAAAATCGCAACTCAAAAGGTTCTTTGTGACTCTTAGCCCTATGGGTCTTCAGCCTCCACGAGTGACCAAAGATGGCTTAAAGAAACTTGCTCAAATAATTTCCAGTCATAGAAAATGTGAAATCAAACAATGGTTAGCTCCCTTTTTGGGTTCCTTCAATTGGCTATTATGTGTGATCCTCAATTTTCATCTTCTGACATAGCGAAGATCATCACCGTCATGTGGTCTATCTGGCACTCGAGAAACCGAAGGTACATGATGAGGATCCCCTGGACCCTCGTTCTTCGGTCATTAGAGTCCAGGAGGACCTGGCTCTATTGGACATCTCAAAGTCTTGGGCGGCGTTTCTTCCTAGCCACGGATTGTTTGGAAGATTCAAAACGCTATAGATTTTGAAGTGCGTGCCGAAATTACGATATGTTTTTCGTTGAGGAGATTTTTAAAATCTTATTTGAGTATGTTTTAGGCAACTTTTGTATTGACACAAGTCACCTCGTAGCGCTCGTTTTTCCTTGTTGTCTCGCCACCGTGAATTTATTTGGTTTTAAGAAACATTTTGTTCTCCCCACACTGGTTCTTTCTCAACACAATCATGTTTATCTAACCTTCTTTTCCTCGAGCAAGCGAGGACCTTGTGGCCTCCAACCTTCACAAACCCTCGGGAAAATCGCAACTCAAAAGGTTCTTTGTGACTCTTAGCCCTATGGGTCTTCAGCCTCCACGAGTGACCAAAGATGGCTTAAAGAAACTTGCTCAAATAATTTCCAGTCATAGGAAAATGTGAAATCAAACAATGGTTAGCTCCCTTTTTGGGTTCCTTCAATTGGCTATTATGTGTGATCCTCAATTTTCATCTTCTGACATAGCGAAGATCATCACCGTCATGTGGTCTATCTGGCACTCGAGAAACCGGAAGGTACATGATGAGGATCCCCTACCCTCGTTCTTCGGTCATTAGAGTCCAGGAGGACCTGGCTCTATTGGACATCTCAAAGTCTTGGCGGCGTTTCTTCCTAGCCACGGATTGTTTGGAAGATTCAAAACGCTATAGATTTTGAAGTGCGTGCCGAAATTACGATATGTTTCATCGTTGAGGAGATTTTTAAAAGTAGATCTTATTTGAGTATGTTTTAGGCAACTTTTGTATTGACACAAGTCACCTCGTAGCGCTCGTTTTTCCTTGTTGTCTCGCCACCGTGAATTTATTTGGTTTTAAGAAACATTTTGTTCTCCCCACACTGGTTCTTTCTCAACACAATCATGTTATCTAACCTTCTTTTCCTCGAGCAAGCGAGGACCTTGTGGCCTCCAACCTTCACAAACCCTCGGGAAAATCGCAACTCAAAAGGTTTTGTGACTCTTAGCCCTATGGGTCTTCAGCCTCCACGATGACCAAAGATGGCTTAAAGAAACTTGCTCAAATAATTTCCAGTCATAGGAAAATGTGAAATCAAACAATGGTTAGCTCCCTTTTTGGTTCCTTCAATTGGCTATTATGTGATCCTCAATTTTCATCTTCTGACATAGCGAAGATCATCACCGTCATGTGGTCTATCTGGCACTCGAGAAACCGGAAGGTACATGATGAGGATCCCGGACCCTCGTTCTTCGTCATTAGAGTCCAGGAGACCTGGCTATTGGACATCTCAAAGTCTTGGCGGCGTTTCTTCCTAGCCACGGATTGTTTGGAAGATTCAAAACGCTATAGATTTTGAAGTGCGTGCCGAAATTACGATATGTTTTCATCGTTGAGGAGATTTTTAAAAGTAGATCTTATGAGTATGTTTTAGGCAACTTTTGTATTGACACAAGTCACCTCGTAGCGCTCGTTTTTCCTTGTTGTCTCGCCACCGTGAATTTATTTGGTTTTAAGAAACATTTTGTTCTCCCCACACTGGTTCTTTCTCAACACAATCATGTTTATCTAACCTTCTTTTCCTCGAGCAAGCGAGGACCTTGTGGCCTCCAACCTTCACAAACCCTCGGGAAAAATCGCAACTCAAAAGGTTCTTGTGACTCTTAGCCCTATGGGTCTTCAGCCTCCACGAGTGACCAAAGATGGCTTAAAGAAACTTGCTCAAATAATTTCCAGTCATAGGAAAATGTGAAATCAAACAATGGTTAGCTCCCTTTTTGGGTTCCTTCAATTGGCTATTATGTGTGATCCTCAATTTTCATCTTCTGACATAGCGAAGATCATCACCGTCGTGTGGTCTATCTGGCACTCGAGAAACCGGAAGGTACATGATGAGGACCTGGCTCTATTGGACATCTCAAAGTCTTGGGCGGCGTTTCTTCCTAGCCACGGATTGTTTGGAAGATTCAAAACGCTATAGATTTTGAAGTGCGTGCCGAAATTACGATATGTTTTCATCGTTGAGGAGATTTTTAAAAGTAGATCTTATTTGAGTATGTTTTAGGCAACTTTTGTATTGACACAAGTCACCTCGTAGCGCTCGTTTTTCCTTGTTGTCTCGCCACCGTGAATTTATTTGGTTTTAAGAAACATTTTGTTCTCCCCACACTGGTTCTTTCTCAACACAATCATGTTTATCTAACCTTCTTTTCCTCGAGCAAGCGAGGACCTTGTGGCCTCCAACCTTCACAAACCCTCGGGGAAAATCGCAACTCAAAAGGTTCTTTGTGACTCTTAGCCCTATGGGTCTTCAGCCTCCACGAGTGACCAAAGATGGCTTAAAGAAACTTGCTCAAATAATTTCCAGTCATAGGAAAATGTGAAATCAAACAATGGTTAGCTCCCTTTTGGGTTCCTTCAATTGGCTATTATGTGTGATCCTCAATTTTCATCTTCTGACATAGCGAAGATCATCACCGTCATGTGGTCTATCTGGCACTCGAGAAACCGGAAGGTACATGATGAGGATCCCCTGGACCCTCGTTCTTCGGTCATTAGAGTCCAGGAGGACCTGGCTCTATTGGACATCTCAAAGTCTTGGGCGCGTTTCTTCCTAGCCACGGATTGTTTGGAAGATTCAAAACGCTATAGATTTTGAAGTGCGTGCCAAATTACGATATGTTTTATCGTTGAGGAGATTTTTAAAGTAGATCTTATTTGAGTATGTTTAGGCAACTTTTGTATTGACACAAGTCACCTCGTAGCGCTCGTTTTTCCTTGTTGTCTCGCCACCGTGAATTTATTTGGTTTTAAGAAACATTTTGTTCTCCCCACACTGGTTCTTTCTCAACACAATCATGTTTATCTAACCTTCTTTTCCTCGAGAAAGCGAGACCTTGTGGCCTCCAACCTTCACAAACCCTCGGGGAAAATCGCAACTCAAAAGGTTCTTTGTGACTCTTAGCCCTATGGGTCTTCAGCCTCCACGAGTGACCAAAGATGCTTAAAGAAACTTGCTCAAATAATTTCCAGTCATAGGAAAATGTGAAATCAAACAATGGTTAGCTCCCTTTTTGGTTCCTTCAATTGGCTATTATGTGTGATCCTCAATTTTCATCTTCTGACATAGCGAAGATCATCACCGTCATGTGGTCTATCTGGCACTCGAGAAACCGGAAGGTACATGATGAGGATCCCCTGGACCCTCGTTCTTCGGTCATTAGAGTCCAGGAGGACCTGGCTCTATTGGACATCTCAAAGTCTTGGGCGGCGTTTCTTCCTAGCCACGGATTGTTTGGAAGATTCAAAACGCTATAGATTTTGAAGTGCGTGCCGAAATTACGATATGTTTTCATCGTTGAGGAGATTTTTAAAAGTATCTTATTTGAGTATGTTTTAGGCAACTTTTGTATTGACACAAGTCACCTCGTAGCGCTCGTTTTTCCTTGTTGTCTCGCCACCGTGAATTTATTTGGTTTTAAGAAACATTTTGTTCTCCCCACACTGGTTCTTTCTCAACACAATCATGTTTATCTAACCTTCTTTTCCTCGAGCAAGCGAGGACCTTGTGGCCTCCAACCTTCACAAACCCTCGGGAAAATGCAACTCAAAAGGTTCTTTGTGACTCTTAGCCCTATGGTCTTCAGCCTCCACGAGTGACCAAGATGGCTTAAAGAAACTTGCTCAAATAATTTCCAGTCATAGGAAAATGTGAAATCAAACAATGGTTAGCTCCCTTTTTGGTTCCTTCAATTGGCTATTATGTTGATCCTCAATTTTCATCTTCTGACATAGCGAAGATCATCACCGTCATGTGGTCTATCTGGCACTCGAGAAACCGAAGGTACATGATGAGGATCCCCTGGACCCTCGTTCTTCGGTCATTAGAGTCCAGGAGGACCTGGCTCTATTGGACATCTCAAAGTCTTGGCGGCGTTTCTTCCTAGCCACGATTGTTTGGAAGATTCAAAACGCTATAGATTTTGAAGTGCGTGCCGAAATTACGATATGTTTTCATCGTTGAGGAGATTTTTAAAAGTAGATCTTATTTGAGTATGTTTTAGGCAACTTTTGTATTGACACAAGTCACCTCGTAGCGCTCGTTTTTCCTTGTTGTCTCGCCACCGTGAATTTATTTGGTTTTAAGAAACATTTTGTTCTCCCCACACTGGTTCTTTCTCAACACAATCATGTTTATAACCTTCTTTTCCTCGAGCAAGCGAGGACCTTGTGGCCTCCAACCTTCACAAACCCTCGGGAAAATCGCAACTCAAAAGGTTCTTTGTGACTCTTAGCCCTATGGGTCTTCAGCCTCAGTGACCAAAGATGGCTTAAAGAAACTTGCTCAAATAATTTCCAGTCATAGGAAAATGTGAAAAAACAATGGTTAGCTCCCTTTTTGGGTTCCTTCAATTGGCTATTATGTGTGATCCTCAATTTTCATCTTCTGACATAGCGAAGATCATCACCGTCATGTGGTCTATCTGGCACTCGAGAAACCGGAAGGTACATGATGAGGATCCCCTGGACCCTCGTTCTTCGGTCATTAGAGTCCAGGAGGACCTGGCTCTATTGGACATCTCAAAGTCTTGGGCGTTTCTTCCTAGCCACGATTGTTTGGAAGATTCAAAACGCTATAGATTTTGAAGTGCGTGCCGAAATTACGATATGTTTTCATCGTTGAGGAGATTTTTAAAAGTAGATATTATTTGAGTATGTTTTAGGCAACTTTTGTATTGACACAAGTCACCTCGTAGCGCTCGTTTTTCCTGTTGTCTCGCCACCGTGAATTTATTTGGTTTTAAGAAACATTTGTTCTCCCCACACTGGTTCTTTCTCAACACAATCATGTTTATCTAACCTTCTTTTCCTCGAGCAAGCGAGGACCTTGTGGCCTCCAACCTTCACAAACCCTCGGGAAAATCGCAACTCAAAAGGTTCTTGTGACTCTTAGCCCTATGGGTCTTCAGCCTCACGAGTGACCAAGATGGCTTAAAGAAACTTGCTCAAATAATTTCCAGTCATAGGAAAATGTGAAATCAAACAATGGTTAGCTCCCTTTTTGGGTTCCTTCAATTGGCTATTATGTGTGATCCTCAATTTTCATCTTCTGACATAGCGAAGATCATCACCGTCATGTGGTCTATCTGGCACTCGAGAAACCGGAAGGTACATGATGAGGATCCCCTGGACCCTCGTTCTTCGGTCATTAGAGTCCAGGAGGACCTGGCTCTATTGGACATCTCAAAGTCTTGGGCGGCGTTTCTTCCTAGCCACGGATTGTTTGGAAGATTCAAAACGCTATAGATTTTGAAGTGCGTGCCGAAATTACGATATGTTTTCATTGAGGAGATTTTTAAAAGTAGATCTTATTTGAGTATGTTTTAGGCAACTTTTGTATTGACACAAGTCACCTCGTAGCGCTCGTTTTTCCTTGTTGTCTCGCCACCGTGAATTTATTTGGTTTTAAGAAACATTTTGTTCTCCCCACACTGGTTCTTTCTCAACACAATCATGTTTATCTAACCTCGAGAAAGCGAGGACCTTGTGGCCTCCAACCTTCACAAACCCTCGGGGAAAATCGCAACTCAAAAGGTTCTTTGTGACTCTTAGCCCTATGGGTCTTCAGCCTCCACGAGTGACCAAAGATGGCTTAAAGAAACTTGCTCAAATAATTTCCAGTCATAGGAAAATGTGAAATCAAACAATGGTTAGCTCCCTTTTTGGGTTCCTTCAATTGGCTATTATGTGTGATCCTCAATTTTCATCTTCTGACATAGCGAAGATCATCACCGTCATGTGGTCTATCTGGCACTCGAGAAACCGAAGGTACATGATGAGGATCCCCTGGACCCTCGTTCTTCGGTCATTAGAGTCCAGGAGGACCTGGCTCTATTGGACATCTCAAAGTCTTGGGCGGCGTTTCTTCCTAGCCACGATTGTTTGGAAGATTCAAAACGCTATAGATTTTGAAGTGCGTGCCGAAATTACGATATGTTTTCATCGTTGAGGAGATTTTTAAAAGTAGATCTTATTTGAGTATGTTTTAGGCAACTTTTGTATTGACACAAGTCACCTCGTAGCGCTCGTTTTTCCTTGTTGTCTCGCCACCGTGAATTTATTTGGTTTTAAGAAACATTTGTTCTCCCCACACTGGTTCTTTCTCAACACAATCATGTTTATCTAACCTTCTTTTCCTCGAGCAAGCGAGGACCTTGTGGCCTCCAACCTTCACAAACCCTCGGGAAAATCGCAACTCAAAAGGTTCTTTGTGACTCTTAGCCCTATGGGTCTTCAGCCTCCACGAGTGACCAAGATGGTTAAAGAAACTTGCTCAAATAATTTCCAGTCATAGGAAAATGTGAAATCAAACAATGGTTAGCTCCCTTTTTGGGTTCCTTCAATTGGCTATTATGTGTGATCCTCAATTTTCATCTTCTGACATAGCGAAGATCATCACCGTCATGTGGTCTATCTGGCACTCGAGAAACCGAAGGTACATGATGAGGATCCCCTGGACCCTCGTTCTTCGGTCATTAGAGTCCAGGAGGACCTGCTATTGGACATCTCAAAGTCTTGGGGCGTTTCTTCCTAGCCACGGATTGTTTGGAAGATTCAAAACGCTATAGATTTTGAAGTGCGTGCCGAAATTACGATATGTTTTCATCGTTGAGGAGATTTTAAAAGTAGATCTTATTTGAGTATGTTTTAGGCAACTTTTGTATTGACACAAGTCACCGTAGCGCTCGTTTTTCCTTGTTGTCTCGCCACCGTGAATTTATTTGGTTTAAGAAACATTTTGTTCTCCCACACTGGTTCTTTCTCAACACAATCATGTTTATCTAACCTTCTTTTCCTCGAGCAAGCGAGGACCTTGTGGCCTCCAACCTTCACAAACCCTCGGAAAATCGCAACTCAAAAGGTTCTTTGTGACTCTTAGCCCTATGGGTCTTCAGCCTCCACGAGTGACCAAAGATGGCTTAAAGAAACTTGCTCAAATAATTTCCAGTCATAGGAAAATGTGAAATCAAACAATGGTTAGCTCCCTTTTTGGGTTCCTTCAATTGGCTATTATGTGTGATCCTCAATTTTCATCTTCTGACATAGCGAAGATCATCACCGTCATGTGGTCTATCTGGCACTCGAGAAACCGAAGGTACATGATGAGGATCCCCTGGACCCTCGTTCTTCGGTCATTAGAGTCCAGGAGGACCTGGCTCTATTGGACATCTCAAAGTCTTGGGCGGCGTTTCTTCCTAGCCACGGATTGTTTGGAAGATTCAAAACGCTATAGATTTTGAAGTGCGTGCCGAAATTACGATATGTTTTCATCGTTGAGGAGATTTTAAAAGTAGATCTTATTTGAGTATGTTTTAGGCAACTTTTGTATTGACACAAGTCACCTCGTAGCGCTTTTTTCCTTGTTGTCTCGCCACCGTGAATTTATTTGGTTTTAAGAAACATTTTGTTCTCCCACACTGTTCTTTCTCAACACAATCATGTTTATCTAACCTTCTTTTCCTCGAGCAAGCGAGGACCTTGTGGCCTCCAACCTTCACAAACCCTCGGGGAAAATCGCAACTCAAAAGGTTCTTTGTGACTCTTAGCCCTATGGGTCTTCAGCCTCCACGAGTGACCAAAGATGGCTTAAAGAAACTTGCTCAATAATTTCCAGTCATAGGAAAATGTGAAATCAAAACAATGGTTAGCTCCCTTTTTGGGTTCCTTCAATTGGCTATTATGTGTGATCCTCAATTTTCATCTTCTGACATAGCAAGATCATCACCGTCATGTGGTCTATCTGGCACTCGAGAAACCGGAAGGTACATGATGAGGATCCCTGGACCCTCGTTCTTCGGTCATTAGAGTCCAGGAGGACCTGGCTCTATTGGACATCTCAAAGTCTTGGGCGCGTTTCTTCCTAGCCACGATTGTTTGGAAGATTCAAAACGCTATAGATTTTGAAGTGCGTGCCGAAATTACGATATGTTTTCATCGTTGAGGAGATTTTTAAAAGTAGATCTTATTTGAGTATGTTTTAGGCAACTTTTGTATTGACACAAGTCACCTCGTAGCGCTCGTTTTTCCTTGTTGTCTCGCCACCGTGAATTTATTTGGTTTTAAGAAACATTTTGTTCTCCCCACACTGGTTCTTTCTCAACACAATCATGTTTATCTAACCTTCTTTTCCTCGAGCAAGCGAGGACCTTGTGGCCTCCAACCTTCACAAACCCTCGGGGAAAATCGCAACTCAAAAGGTTCTTGTGACTCTTAGCCCTATGGTCTTCAGCCACGAGTGACCAAAGATGGCTTAAAAAAAACTTGCTCAAATAATTTCCAGTCATAGGAAAATGTGAAATCAAACAATGGTTAGCTCCCTTTTTGGTTCCTTCAATTGGCTATTATGTGTGATCCTCAATTTTCATCTTCTGACATAGCGAAGATCATCACCGTCATGTGGTCTATCTGGCACTCGAGAAACCGAAGGTACATGATGAGGATCCCCTGGACCCTCGTTCTTCGGTCATTAGAGTCCAGGAGGACCTGGCTCTATTGGACATCTCAAAGTCTTGGGCGGCGTTTCTTCCTAGCCACGGATTGTTTGGAAGATTCAAAACGCTATAGATTTTGAAGTGCGTGCCGAAATTACGATATGTTTTCATCGTTGAGGAGATTTTTAAAAGTAGATCTTATTTGAGTATGTTTTAGGCAACTTTTGTATTGACACAAGTCACCTCGTAGCGCTCGTTTTTCCTTGTTGTCTCGCCACCGTGAATTTATTTGGTTTTAAGAAACATTTTGTTCTCCCCACACTGGTTCTTTCTCAACACAATCATGTTTATCTAACCTTCTTTTCCTCGAGCAAGCGAGGACCTTGTGGCCTCCAACCTTCACAAACCCTCGGGAAAATCGCAACTCAAAAGGTTCTTGTGACTCTTAGCCCTATGGGTCTTCAGCCTCCACGAGTGACCAAAGATGGCTTAAAGAAACTTGCTCAAATAATTTCCAGTCATAGGAAAATGTGAAATCAAAACAATGGTTAGCTCCCTTTTTGGGTTCCTTCAATTGGCTATTATGTGTGATCCTCAATTTTCATCTTCTGACATAGCGAAAGATCATCACCGTCATGTGGTCTATCTGGCACTCGAGAAACCGGAAGGTACATGAGGATCCCCTGGACCCTCGTTCTTCGGTCATTAGAGTCCAGGAGGACCTGGCTCTATTGGACATCTCAAAGTCTTGGGGCGTTTCTTCCTAGCCACGGATTGTTTGGAAGATTCAAAACGCTATAGATTTGAAGTGCGTGCCAAAATTACGATATGTTTTCATCGTTGAGGAGATTTTTAAAAGTAGTTATTTGAGTATGTTTTAGGCAACTTTTGTATTGACACAAGTCACCTCGTAGCGCTCGTTTTTCCTTGTTGTCTCGCCACCGTGAATTTATTTGGTTTTAAGAAACATTTTGTTCTCCCCACACTGGTTCTTTCTCAACACAATCATGTTTATCTAACCTTCTTTTCCTCGAGCAAGCGAGGACTTGTGGCCTCCAACCTTCACAAACCCTCGGGGAAAATCGCAACTCAAAAGTTCTTTGTGACTCTTAGCCCTATGGGTCTTCAGCCTCCACGAGTGACCAAAGATGGCTTAAAGAAACTTGCTCAAATAATTTCCAGTCATAGGAAATGTGAATCAAACAATGGTTAGCTCCCTTTTTGGGTTCCTTCAATTGGCTATTATGTGTGATCCTCAATTTTCATCTTCTGACAGCGAAGATCATCACCGTCATGTGGTCTATCTGGCACTCGAGAAACCGAAGGTACATGATGAGGATCCCCTGGACCCTCGTTCTTCGGTCATTAGTCCAGGAGGACCTGGCTCTATTGGACATCTCAAAGTCTTGGGCGGCGTTTCTTCCTAGCCACGGATTGTTTGGAAGATTCAAAACGCTATAGATTTGAAGTGCGTGCCGAAATTACGATATGTTTTCATCGTTGAGGAGATTTTTAAAAGTAGATCTTATTTGAGTATGTTTTAGGCAACTTTTGTATTGACACAAGTCACCTCGTAGCGCTTGTTTTCCTTGTTGTCTCGCCACCGTGAATTTATTTGGTTTTAAGAAACATTTTGTTCTCCCCACATGGTTCTTTCTCAACACAATCATGTTTATCTAACCTTCTTTTCCTCGAGCAAGCGAGGACCTTGTGGCCTCCAACCTTCACAAACCCTCGGGGAAAATCAACTCAAAAGGTTCTTGTGACTCTTAGCCCTATGGGTCTTCAGCCTCCACGAGTGACCAAAGATGGCTTAAAGAAACTTGCTCAAATAATTTCAGTCATAGGAAAATGTGAAATCAAAACAATGGTTAGCTCCCTTTTTGGGTTCCTTCAATTGGCTATTATGTGTGATCCTCAATTTTTCATCTTCTGACATAGCGAAAGATCATCACCGTCATGTGGTCTATCTGGCACTCGAGAAACCGAAGGTACATGATGAGGATCCCCTGGACCCTCGTTCTTCGGTCATTAGAGTCCAGGAGGACCTGGCTCTATTGGACATCTCAAAGTCTTGGGCGGCGTTTCTTCCTAGCCACGGATTGTTTGGAAGATTCAAAACGCTATAGATTTTGAAGTGCTGCCGAAATTACGATATGTTTTCATCGTTGAGGAGATTTTTAAAAGTAGATCTTATTTGAGTATGTTTTAGGCAACTTTTGTATTGACACAAGTCACCTCGTAGCGCTGTTTTTCCTTGTTGTCTCGCCACCGTGAATTTATTTGGTTTTAAGAAACATTTTGTTCTCCCCACACTGGTTCTTTCTCAACACAATCATGTTTATCTAACCTTCTTTTCCTCGAGCAAGCGAGGACCTTGTGGCCTCCAACCTTCACAAACCCTCGGGAAAATCGCAACTCAAAAGGTTCTTTGTGACTCTTAGCCCTATGGGTCTTCACCTCCACGAGTGACCAAGATGGTTAAAGAAACTTGCTCAAATAATTTCCAGTCATAGGAAAATGTGAAATCAAACAATGGTTAGCTCCCTTTTTGGGTTCCTTCAATTGGCTATTATGTGATCCTCAATTTTCATCTTCTGACATAGCGAAGATCATCACCGTCATGTGGTCTATCTGGCACTCGAGAAACCGGAAGGTACATGATGAGGATCCCCTGGACCCTCGTTCTTCGGTCATTAGAGTCCAGGAGGACCTGGCTCTATTGGACATCTCAAAGTCTTGGGCGGCGTTTCTTCCTAGCCACGGATTGTTTGGAAGATTCAAAACGCTATAGATTTTGAAGTGCGTGCCGAAATTACGATATGTTTTCATCGTTGAGGAGATTTTTAAAAGTAGATCTTATTTGAGTATGTTTTAGGCAACTTTTGTATTGACACAAGTCACCTCGTAGCGCTCGTTTTTCCTTGTTGTCTCGCCACCGTGAATTTATTTGGTTTTAAGAAACATTTTTTTCTCCCCACACTGGTTCTTTCTCAACACAATCATGTTTATCTAACCTTCTTTTCCTCGAGCAAAGCGAGGACCTTGTGGCCTCCAACCTTCACAAACCCTCGGGGAAAATCGCAACTCAAAAGGTTCTTTGTGACTCTTAGCCCTATGGGTCTTCAGCCTCCACGAGTGACCAAAGATGGCTTAAAGAAACTTGCTCAAATAATTTCCAGTCATAGGAAAATGTGAAATCAAACAATGGTTAGCTCCTTTTTGGGTTCCTTCAATTGGCTATTAGTGTGATCCTCAATTTTCATCTTCTGACATAGCGAAGATCATCACCGTCATGTGGTCTATCTGGCACTCGAGAAACCGGAAGGTACATGATGAGGATCCCCTGGACCCTCGTTCTTCGGTCATTAGAGTCCAGGAGGACCTGGCTCTATTGGACATCTCAAAGTCTTGGGCGGCGTTTCTTCCTAGCCACGATTGTTTGGAAGATTCAAAACGCTATAGATTTTGAAGTGCGTGCGAAATTACGATATTTTTAATCGTTGAGGAGATTTTTAAAGTAGAATCTTATTTGAGTATGTTTTAGGCAACTTTTGTATTGACACAAGTCACCTCGTAGCGCTCGTTTTTCCTTGTTGTCTCGCCACCGTGAATTTATTTGGTTTTAAGAAACATTTTTTTCTCCCCACACTGGTTCTTTCTCAACACAATCATGTTTATCTAACCTTCTTTTCCTCGAGCAAGCGAGGACCTTGTGGCCTCCAACCTTCACAAACCCTCGGGGAAAATCGCAACTCAAAAGGTTCTTTGTGACTCTTAGCCCTATGGGTCTTCAGCCTCCACGAGTGACCAAAGATGGCTTAAAAAATTGCTCAAATAATTTCCAGTCATAGGAAAATGTGAAATCAAACAATGGTTAGCTCCCTTTTTGGGTTCCTTCAATTGGCTATTATGTGTGATCCTCAATTTTCATCTTCTGACATAGCGAAGATCATCACCGTCATGTGGTCTATCTGGCACTCGAGAAACCGGAAGGTACATGATGAGGATCCCTGGACCCTCGTTCTTCGGTCATTAGAGTCCAGGAGGACCTGGCTCTATTGGACATCTCAAAGTCTTGGCGGCGTTTCTTCCTAGCCGGATTGTTTGGAAGATTCAAAACGCTATAGATTTTGAAGTGCGTGCCGAAATTACGATATGTTTTCATCGTTGAGGAGATTTTTAAAAGTAGATCTTATTTGAGTATGTTTTAGGCAACTTTTGTATTGACACAAGTCACCTCGTAGCGCTCGTTTTTCCTTGTTGTCTCGCCACGTGAATTTATTTGGTTTTAAGAAACATTTTGTTCTCCCCACACTGGTTCTTTCTCAACACAATCATGTTTATCTAACCTTCTTTTCCTCGAGCAAGCGAGGACCTTGTGGCCTCCAACCTTCACAAACCCTCGGGGAAAATCGCAACTCAAAGGTTCTTGTGACTCTTAGCCCTATGGGTCTTCAGCCTCCACGAGTGACCAAGATGGCTTTAAAGAAACTTGCTCAAATAATTTCCAGTCATAGGAAAATGTGAAATCAAACAATGGTTAGCTCCCTTTTTGGGTTCCTTCAATTGGCTATTATGTGTGATCCTCAATTTTCATCTTCTGACATAGCGAAGATCATCACCGTCATGTGGTCTATCTGGCACTCGAGAAACCGGAAGGTACATGATGAGGATCCCCTGGACCCTCGTTCTTCGGTCATTAGAGTCCAGGAGGACCTGGCTCTATTGGACATCTCAAAGTTTGGGCGGCGTTTCTTCCTAGCCACGGATTGTTTGGAAGATTCAAAACGCTATAGATTTGAAGTGCGTGCCGAAATTACGATATGTTTTCATCGTTGAGGAGATTTTTAAAAGTAGATCTTATTTGAGTATGTTTTAGGCAACTTTTGTATTGACACAAGTCACCTCGTAGCGCTCGTTTTTCCTTGTTGTCTCGCCACCGTGAATTTATTTGGTTTTAAGAAACATTTTGTTCTCCCCACACTGGTTCTTTCTCAACACAATCTGTTTATCTAACCTTCTTTTCCTCGAGCAGCGAGGACCTTGTGGCCTCCAACCTTCACAAACCCTCGGGGAAAATCGCAACTCAAAAGGTTCTTTGTGACTCTTAGCCCTATGGGTCTTCAGCCACGAGTGACCAAAGATGGCTTAAAGAAACTTGCTCAAATAATTTCCAGTCATAGGAAAATGTGAAATCAAACAATGGTTAGCTCCCTTTTTGGTTCCTTCAATTGGCTATTATGTGTGATCCTCAATTTTCACTTCTGACATAGCGAAGATCATCACCGTCATGTGGTCTATCTGGCACTCGAGAAACCGGAAGGTACATGATGAGGATCCCCTGGACCCTCGTTCTTCGGTCATTAGAGTCCAGGAGGACCTGGCTCTATTGGACATCTCAAAGTCTTGGGCGGCGTTTCTTCCTAGCCACGGATTGTTTGGAAGATTCAAAACGCTATAGATTTTGAAGTGCGTGCCGAAAATTACGATATGTTTATCGTTGAGGAGATTTTTAAAGTAGTCTTATTTGAGTATGTTTTAGGCAACTTTTATTGACACAAGTCACCTCGTAGCGCTCGTTTTTCCTTGTTGTCTCGCCACCGTGAATTTATTTGGTTTTAAGAAACATTTTGTTCTCCCCACACTGGTTCTTTCTCAACACAATCATGTTTATCTAACCTTCTTTTCCTCGAGCAAGCGAGGACCTTGTGGCCTCCAACCTTCACAAACCCTCGGGGAAAATCGCAACTCAAAAGGTTCTTTGTGACTCTTAGCCCTATGGGTCTTCAGCCTCCACGAGTGACCAAATGGCTTAAAGAAACTTGCTCAAATAATTTCCAGTCATAGGAAAATGTGAAATCAAACAATGGTTAGCTCCCTTTTTGGGTTCCTTCAATTGGCTATTATGTGTGATCCTCAATTTTCATCTTCTGACATGCGAAGATCATCACCGTCATGTGTCTATCTGGCACTCGAGAAACCGGAAGGTACATGATGAGGATCCCTGGACCCTCGTTCTTCGGTCATTAGAGTCCAGGAGGACCTGGCTCTATTGGACATCTCAAAGTCTTGGGCGTTTCTTCCTAGCCACGGATTGTTTGGAAGATTCAAACTATAGATTTGAAGTGCGTGCCGAAATTACGATATGTTTTCATCGTTGAGGAGATTTTTAAAAGTAGATCTTATTTGTATGTTTTAGGCAACTTTTGTATTGACACAAGTCACCTCGTAGCGCTCGTTTTTCCTTGTTGTCTCGCCACCGTGAATTTATTTGGTTTTAAGAAATTTTGTTCTCCCCACACTGGTTCTTTCTCAACAATCATGTTTATCTAACCTTCTTTTCCTCGAGCAAGCGAGGACCTTGTGGCCTCCAACCTTCACAAACCCTCGGGGAAAATCGCAACTCAAAAGGTTCTTTGTGACTCTTAGCCCTGGGTCTTCAGCCTCCACGAGTGACCAAGATGGCTTAAAGAAACTTGCTCAAATAATTTCCAGTCATAGGAAAATGAAATCAAACAATGGTTAGCCCCTTTTTGGGTTCCTTCAATTGGCTATTATGTGTGATCCTCAATTTCATCTTCTGACATAGCGAAAATCATCACCGTCATGTGGTCTATCTGGCACTCGAAACCGGAAGGTACATGATGAGGCCCTGGACCCTCGTTCTTCGGTCATTAGAGTCCAGGAGGACCTGGCTCTATTGGACATCTCAAAGTCTTGGGCGGCGTTTCTTCCTAGCCACGGATTGTTTGGAAGATTCAAAACGCTATAGATTTTGAAGTGCGTGCCGAAATTACGATATGTTTTCATCGTTGAGGAGATTTTTAAAAGTAGATCTTATTTGAGTATGTTTTAGGCAACTTTTGTATTGACACAAGTCACCTCGTAGCGCTCGTTTTTCCTTGTTGTCTCGCCACCGTGAATTTATTTGGTTTAAGAAACATTTTGTTCTCCCCACACTGGTTCTTTCTCAACACAATCATGTTTATCTAACCTTCTTTTCCTCGAGCAAAGCGAGGACCTTGTGGCCTCCAACCTTCACAAACCCTCGGGGAAAATCGCAACTCAAAAGGTTCTTTGTGACTCTTAGCCCTATGGGTCTTCATCCTCCACGAGTGACCAAAGATGGCTTAAAGAAACTTGCTCAAATAATTCCAGTCATAGGAAAATGTGAAATCAAACAATGGTTAGCTCCCTTTTTGGGTTCCTTCAATTGGCTATTATGTGTGATCCTCAATTTTCATCTTCTGACATAGCGAAGATCATCACCGTCATGTGGTCTATCTGGCACTCGAGAAACCGGAAGGTACATGATGAGGATCCCCTGGACCCTCGTTCTTCGGTCATTAGAGTCCAGGAGGACCTGGCTCTATTGGACATCTCAAAGTCTTGGGCGGCGTTTCTTCCTAGCCACGGATTGTTTGGAAGATTCAAAACGCTATAGATTTTGAAGTGCGTGCCGAAATTACGATATGTTTTCATCGTTGAGGAGATTTTTAAAAGTAGATCTTATTTGAGTATGTTTTAGGCAACTTTTGTATTGACACAAGTCACCTCGTAGCGCTCGTTTTTCCTTGTTGTCTCGCCACCGTGAATTTATTTGGTTTTAAGAAACATTTTGTTCTCCCACACTGGTTCTTTCTCAACACAATTTTTATCTAACCTTCTTTTCCTCGCAAGCGAGGACCTTGTGGCCTCCAACCTTCACAAACCCTCGGGGAAATCGCAACTCAAAAGGTTCTTTGTGACTCTTAGCCCTATGGGTCTTCAGCCTCCACGAGTGACCAAAGATGGCTTAAAGAAACTTGCTCAAATAATTTCCAGTCATAGGGAAATGTGAAATAAAACAATGGTTAGCTCCCTTTTTGGGTTCCTTGAATTGGCTATTATGTGTGATCCTCACTTTTCATCTTCTGGCATAGCGAAGATCATCACCGTCATGTGGTCTATCTGGCACTCGAGAAACCGGAAGGTACATGATGAGGATCCCCTGGACCCTCGTTCTTCGGTCATTAGAGTCCAGGAGGACCTGGCTCTATTGGACATCTCAAAGTCTTGGGCGGCGTTTCTTCCTAGCCACGGATTGTTTGGAAGATTCAAAACGCTATAGATTTTGAAGTGCGTGCCGAAATTACGATATGTTTTCATCGTTGAGGAGATTTTTAAAAGTAGATCTTATTTGAGTATGTTTTTAGGCAACTTTTGTATTGACACAAGTCACCTCGTAGCGCTCGTTTTTCCTTGTTGTCTCGCCACCGTGAATTTATTTGGTTTTAAGAAACATTTTGTTCTCCCCACACTGGTTCTTTCTCAACACAATCATGTTTATCTAACCTTCTTTTCCTCGAGCAAGCGAGGACCTTGTGGCCTCCAACCTTCACAAACCCTCGGGGAAAAATCGCAACTCAAAAGGTTCTTGTGACTCTTAGCCCTATGGGTCTTCAGCCTCCACGAGTGACCAAAGATGGCTTAAAGAAACTTGCTCAAATAATTTCCAGTCATAGGAAATGTGAAATCAAACAATGGTTAGCTCCTTTTTGGGTTCCTTCAATTGGCTATTATGTGTGATCCTCAATTTTCATCTTCTGACATAGCGAAGATCATCACCGTCATGTGGTCTATCTGGCACTCGAGAAACCGGAAGGTACATGATGAGGATCCCTGGACCCTCGTTCTTCGGTCATTAGAGTCCAGGAGGACCTGGCTCTATTGGACATCTCAAAGTCTTGGGCGGCGTTTCTTCCTAGCCAGGATTGTTTGGAAGATTCAAAACGCTATAGATTTTGAAGTGCGTGCCGAAATTACGATATGTTTTCATCGTTGAGGAGATTTTTAAAAGTAGATCTTATTTGAGTATGTTTTAGGCAACTTTTGTATTGACACAAGTCACCTCGTAGCGCTCGTTTTTCCTTGTTGTCTCGCCACCGTGAATTTATTTGGTTTTAAGAAACATTTTTCCCCCACACTGGTTCTTTCTCAACACAATCATGTTTATCTAACCTTCTTTTCCTCGAGCAAGCGAGGACCTTGTGGCCTCCAACCTTCACAAACCCTCGGGGAAAATCGCAACTCAAAAGGTTCTTTGGACTCTTAGCCCTATGGGTCTTCAGCCTCCACGAGTGACCAAAGATGGCTTAAAGAAACTTGCTCAAATAATTTCCAGTCATAGGAAAATGTGAAATCAAAACAATGGTTAGCTCCCTTTTTGGGTTCCTTCAATTGGCTATGTGTGATCCTCATTTTCATCTTCTGACATAGCGAAGATCATCACCGTCATGTGGTCTATCTGGCACTCGAGAAACCGGAAGGTTACATGATGAGGATCCCCTGGACCCTCGTTCTTCGGTCATTAGAGTCCAGGAGGACCTGGCTCTATTGGACATCTCAAAGTCTTGGGCGGCGTTTCTTCCTAGCCACGGATTGTTTGGAAGATTCAAAACGCTATAGATTTTGAAGTGCGTGCCGAAATTACGATATGTTTTCATCGTTGAGGAGATTTTTAAAAGTAGATCTTATTTGAGTATGTTTTAGGCAACTTTTGTATTGACACAAGTCACCTCGTAGCGCTCGTTTTTCCTTGTTGTCTCGCCACCGTGAATTTATTTGGTTTTAAGAAACATTTTGTTCTCCCCACACTGGTTCTTTCTCAACACAATCATGTTTATCTAACCTTCTTTTCCTCGAGCAAGCGAGGACCTTGTGGCCTCCAACCTTCACAAACCCTCGGGGAAAATCGCAACTCAAAAGGTTCTTTGTGACTCTTAGCCCTATGGGTCTTCAGCCTCCACGAGTGACCAAGATGGTTTAAAGAAACTTGCTCAAATAATTTCCAGTCATAGGAAAATGTGAAATCAAAACAATGGTTAGCTCCCTTTTTGGGTTCCTTCAATTGGCTATTATGTGTGATCCTCAATTTTCATCTTCTGACATAGCGAAGATCATCACCGTCATGTGGTCTATCTGGCACTCGAGAAACCGGAAGGTACATGATGAGGATCCCCTGGACCCTCGTTCTTCGGTCATTAGAGTCCAGGAGGACCTGGCTCTATTGGACATCTCAAAGTCTTGGGCGGCGTTTCTTCCTAGCCACGGATTGTTTGGAAGATTCAAACGCTATAGATTTTGAAGTGCGTGCCGAAATTACGATATGTTTTCATCGTTGAGGAGATTTTTAAAAGTAGATCTTATTTGAGTATGTTTTAGGCAACTTTTGTATTGACACAAGTCCCTCGTAGCGCTCGTTTTTCCTTGTTGTCTCGCCACCGTGAATTTATTTGGTTTTAAGAAACATTTTGTTCTCCCCACACTGGTTCTTTCTCAACACAATCATGTTTATCTAACCTTCTTTTCCTCGAGCAAGCGAGGACCTTGTGGCCTCCAACCTTCACAAACCCTCGGGGAAAATCGCAACTCAAAAGGTTCTTTGTGACTCTTAGCCTATGGGTCTTCAGCCTCCACGAGTGACCAAGATGGCTTAAAGAAACTTGCTCAAATAATTTCCAGTCATAGGAAAATGTGAAATCAAACAATGGTTAGCTCCCTTTTTGGGTTCCTTCAATTGGCTATTATGTGTGATCCTCAATTTTCATCTTCTGACATAGCGAAGATCATCACCGTCATGTGGTCTATCTGGCACTCGAGAAACCGGAAGGTACATGATGAGGATCCCTGGACCCTCGTTTCTTCGGTCATTAGAGTCCAGGAGGACCTGGCTCTATTGGACATCTCAAAGTCTTGGGCGGCGTTTCTTCCTAGCCACGGATTGTTTGGAAGATTCAAAACGCTATAGATTTTGAAGTGCGTGCCGAAATTACGATATGTTTTCATTGTTGAGGAGATTTTTAAAAGTAGATCTTATTTGAGTATGTTTTAGGTAACTTTTGTATTGACACAAGTCACCTTGTAGCGCTCGTTCTTCCTTGTTGTCTCGCCACCGTGAATTTATTTGGTTTTAAGAAACATTTTGTTCTCCCCACACTGGTTCTTTCTCAACACAATCATGTTTATCTAACCTTCTTTTCCTCGAGCAAGCGAGGACCTGTGGCCTCCAACCTTCACAAACCCTCGGGGAAAATCGCAACTCAAAAGGTTCTTGTGACTCTTAGCCTATGGGTCTTCAGCCTCCACGAGTGACCAAAGATGGCTTAAAGAAACTTGCTCAAATAATTTCCAGTCATAGTAAAATGTGAAATCAAACAATGGTTAGCTCCCTTTTTGGGTTCCTTCAATTGGCTATTATGTGTGATCCTCAATTTTCATCTTCTGACATAGCGAAGATCATCACCATCATGTGGTCTATCTGGCACTCGAGAAACCGGAAGGTACATTTTGAGGATCCCCTGGACCCTCGTTCTTCGGTCATTAGAGTCGAGGAGGACCTGGCTCTATTGGACATCTCAAAGTCTTGGGCGGCGTTTCTTCCTAGCCACGGATTGTTTGGAAGATTCAAAACGCTATAGATTTTGAAGTGCGTGCCGAAATTACGATATGTTTTCATCGTTGAGGAGATTTTTAAAAGTAGATCTTATTTGAGTATGTTTTAGGCAACTTTTGTATTGACACAAGTCACCTCGTAGCGCTCGTTTTTCCTTGTTGTCTCGCCACCGTGAATTTATTTGGTTTTAAGAAACATTTTGTTCTCCCCAGACTGGTTCTTTCTCAACACAATCATGTTTATCTAGCAAGCGAGGACCTTGTGGCCTCCAACCTTCACAAACCCTCGGAAAAAATCGCAACTCAAAAGGTTCTTGTGACTCTTAGCCCTATGGGTCTTCAGCCTCCACGAGTGACCAAAGATGGCTTAAAGAAACTTGCTCAAATAATTTCCAGTCATAGGAAAATGTGAAATCAAACAATGGTTAGCTCCCTTTTTGGGTTCCTTCAATTGGCTATTATGTGTGATCCTCAATTTTCATCTTCTGACATAGCGAAGATCATCACCGTCATGTGGTCTATCTGGCACTCGAGAAACCGGAAGGTACATGATGAGGATCCCCTGGACCCTCGTTCTTCGGTCATTAGAGTCCAGGAGGACCTGGCTCTATTGGACATCTCAAAGTCTTGGGCGGCGTTTCTTCCTAGCCACGGATTGTTTGGAAGATTCAAAACGCTATAGATTTTGAAGTGCGTGCCGAAATTACGATATGTTTTAATCGTTGAGGATATTTTTTAAAAGTAGATCTTATTTGATTGTATTGACAGAAGTCACCTCGCAGCGCTCGTTTTTCCTTGTTGTCTCGCCACTGAATTTATTTGGTTTTAAGAAACATTTTGTTCTCCCCACACTAGTTCTTTCTCAACACAATCATGTTTATCTAACCTTCTTTTCTCGAGCAAGCGAGGACCTTGTGGCCTCCAACCTTCACAAACCCTCGGGGAAAATCGCAACTCAAAAGGTTCTTTGTGACTCTTAGCCCTATGAGTCTTCAGCCTCCACGAGTGACCAAAGATGGCTTAAAGAAACTTGCTCAAATAATTTCCAGTCATAGGAAAATGTGAAATCAAACAATGGTTAGCTCCCTTTTTGGGTTCCTTCAATTGGCTCTTATGTGTGATCCTCAATTTTCATCTTCTGACATAGCGAAGATCATCACCGTCATGTGGTCTATCTGGCACTCGAGAAACCGGAAGGTACATGATGAGGATCCCCTGGACCCTCGTTCTTCGGTCATTAGAGTCCAGGAGGACCTGGCTCTATTGGACATCTCAAAGTCTTGGGCGGCGTTTCTTCCTAGCCACGGATTGTTTGGAAGATTCAAAACGCTATAGATTTTGAAGTGCGTGCCGAAATTACGATATGTTTTCATCGTTGAGGAGATTTTTAAAGTAGATCTTATTTGAGTATGTTTTAGGCAACTTTTGTATTGACACAAGTCACCTCGTAGCGCTCGTTTTTCCTTGTTGTCTCGCCACCGTGAATTTATTTGGTTTTAAGAAACATTTTGTTCTCCCCACACTGGTTCTTTCTCAACACAATCATGTTTATCTAACCTTCTTTTCCTCGAGCAAGCGAGGACTTGTGGCCTCCAACCTTCACAAACCCTCGGGAAAATCGCAACTCAAAAGGTTCTTTGTGACTCTTAGCCCTATGAGTCTTCAGCCTCCACGAGTGACCACAGATGGCTTAAAGAAACTTGCTCAAATAATTTCCAGTCATAGGAAAATGTGAAATCAAACAATGGTTAGCTCCCTTTTGGGTTCCTTCAATTGGCTATTATGTGTGATCCTCAATTTTCATCTTCTGACATAGCGAAGATCATCACCGTCATGTGGTCTATCTGGCACTCGAGAAACCGGAAGGTACATGATGAGGATCCCTGGACCCTCGTTCTTCGGTCATTAGAGTCCAGGAGGACCTAGCTCTATTGGACATCTCAAAGTCTTGTGCGGTGTTTCTTCCTAGCCACGGATTGTTTGGAAGATTCAAAACGCTATAGAATTTGAAGTGCGTGCCGAAATTACGATATGTTTTCATCGTTGAGGAGATTTTTAAAAGTAGATCTTATTTGAGTATGTTTTAGGCAACTTTTGTATTGACACAAGTCACCTCGTAGCGCTCGTTTTTCCTTGTTGTCTCGCCACCGTGAATTTATTTGGTTTTAAGAAACATTTTGTTCTCCCCACACTGGTTCTTTCTCACACAATCATGTTTATCTAACCTTCTTTTCCTCGAGCAAGCGAGTGGCCTCCAACCTTCACAAACCCTCGGGGAAAATCGCAACTCAAAAGGTTCTTTGTGACTCTTAGCCCTATGGGTCTTCAGCCTCCACGAGTGACAAGATGGCTTAAAGAAACTTGCTCAAATAATTTCCAGTCATAGGAAAATGTGAAATCAAACAATGGTTAGCTCCCTTTTTGGGTTCCTTCAATTGGCTATTATGTGTGATCCTCAATTTTCATCTTCTGACATAGCGAAGATCATCACGTCATGTGGTCTATCTGGCACTCGAGAAACCGGAAGGTACATGATGAGGATCCCTGGACCCTCGTTCTTCGGTCATTAGAGTCCAGGAGGACCTGGCTCTATTGGACATCTCAAAGTCTTGGGCGGCGTTTCTTCCTAGCCACGATTGTTTGGAAGATTCAAAACGCTATAGATTTTGAAGTGCGTGCCGAAATTACGATATGTTTTCGTTGAGGAGATTTTTAAAAGTAGATCTTATTTGTATGTTTTAGGCAACTTTTGTATTGACACAAGTCACCTCGTAGCGCTCGTTTTTCCTTGTTGTCTCGCCACCGTGAATTTATTTGGTTTTAAGAAACATTTTGTTCTCCCCACACTGGTTCTTTCTCAACACAATCATGTTTATCTAACCTTCTTTTCCTCGAGCAAGCGAGGACCTTGTGGCCTCCAACCTTCACAAACCCTCGGGGAAAATCGCAACTCAAAAGGTTCTTTGTGACTCTTAGCCCTATGGGTCTTCAGCCTCCACGAGTGACCAAAGATGGCTTAAAGAAACTTGCTCAAATAATTTCCAGTCATAGGAAAATGTGAAATCAACAATGGTTAGCTCCCTTTTTGGGTTCCTTCAATTGGCTATTATGTGTGATCCTCAATTTTCATCTTCTGACATAGCGAAGATCATCACCGTCATGTGGTCTATCTGGCACTCGAGAAACCGGAAGGTACATGATGAGGAATCCCTGGACCCTCGTTCTTCGGTCATTAGAGTCCAGGAGGACCTGGCTCTATTGGACATCTCAAAGTCTTGGGCGGCGTTTCTTCCTAGCCACGGATTGTTTGGAAGATTCAAAACGCTATAGATTTTGAAGTGCGTGCCGAAATTACGATATGTTTTCATCGTTGAGGAGATTTTTAAAAGTAGATCTTATTTGAGTATGTTTTAGGCAACTTTTGTATTGACACAAGTCACCTCGTAGCGCTCGTTTTTCCTTGTTGTCTCGCCACCGTGAATTTATTTGGTTTTAAGAAACATTTTGTTCTCCCCACACTGGTTCTTTCTCAACACAATCATGTTTATCTAACCTTCTTTTCCTCGAGCAAGCGAGGACCTTGTGGCCTCCAACCTTCACAAACCCTCGGGGAAAAATCGCAACTCAAAAGGTTCTTGTGACTCTTAGCCCTAGGGGTCTTCAGCCTCCACGAGTGACCAAAGATGGCTTAAAGAACTTGCTCAAATAATTTCCAGTCATAGGAAAATGTGAAATCAAACAATGGTTAGCTCCCTTTTTGGGTTCCTTCAATTGGCTATTATGTGTGTCCTCAATTTTCATCTTCTGACATTAGCGAAGATCATCACCGTCATGTGGTCTATCTGGCACTCGAGAAACCGGAAGGTACATGATGAGATCCCTGGACCCTCGTTCTTCGGTCATTAGAGTCCAGGAGGACCTGGCTCTATTGGACATCTCAAAGTCTTGGGCGTTTCTTCCTAGCCACGGATTGTTTGGAAGATTCAAAACGCTATAGATTTTGAAGTGCGTGCCGAAATTACGATATGTTTCATCGTTGAGGAGATTTTTAAAGTAGATCTTATTTGAGTATGTTTTAGGCAAACTTTTGTATTGACACAAGTCACCTCGTAGCGCTCGTTTTTCCTTGTTGTCTCGCCACCGTGAATTTATTTGGTTTTAAGAAACATTTTGTTCTCCCACACTGGTTCTTTCTCAACACATCATGTTTTTCTCGAGCAAGCGAGGACCTTGTGGCCTCCAACCTTCAAAACCTCGGAAAATCGCAACTCAAAAGGTTCTTGTGACTCTTAGCCCTATGGGTCTTCAGCCTCCACGAGTGACCAAAGATGGCTTAAAGAAACTTGCTCAATAATTTCCAGTCATAGGAAAATGTGAAATCAAACAATGGTTAGCTCCCTTTTTGGGTTCCTTCAATTGGCTATTATGTGTGATCCTCAATTTTCATCTTCTGACATAGCGAAGATCATCACCGTCATGTGGTCTATCTGGCACTCGAGAAACCGAAGGTACATGATGAGGATCCCCTGGACCCTCGTTCTTCGGTCATTAGAGTCCAGGAGGACCTGGCTCTATTGGACATCTCAAAGTCTTGGGCGGCGTTTCTTCCTAGCCACGGATTGTTTGGAAGATTCAAAACGCTATAGATTTTGAAGTGCGTGCCGAAATTACGATATGTTTTCATCGTTGAGGAGATTTTTAAAAGTAGATCTTATTTGAATTGTATTGACAAAGTCACCTCGTAGCGCTCGTTTTTTTTCCTTGTTGTCTCGCCACGTGAATTTATTTGGTTTTAAGAAACATTTTGTTCTCCCCACACTGGTTCTTTCTCAACACAATCATGTTTATCTAACCTTCTTTTCCTCGAGCAAAGCGAGGACTTGTGGCCTCCAACCTTCACAAACCCTCGGGGAAAATCGCAACTCAAAAGGTTCTTTGTGACTCTTAGCCCTATGGGTCTTCACCTCCACGAGTGACCAAAGATGGCTTAAAGAAACTTGCTCAAATAATTTCCAGTCATAGGAAAATGTGAAATCAAACAATGGTTAGCTCCCTTTTTGGGTTCCTTCAATTGGCTATTATGTGTGATCCTCAATTTTCATCTTCTGACATAGCGAAGATCATCACCGTCATGTGGTCTATCTGGCACTCGAGAAACCGGAAGGTACATGATGAGGATCCCCTGGACCCTCGTTCTTCGGTCATTAGAGTCCAGGAGGACCTGGCTCTATTGGACATCTCAAAGTCTTGGGCGGCGTTTCTTCCTAGCCACGGATTGTTTGGAAGATTCAAAACGCTATAGATTTTGAAGTGCGTGCCGAAATTACGATATGTTTTAATCGTTGAGGAGATTTTTTAAAAGTAGATCTTATTTGAGTATGTTTTAGGCAACTTTTGTATTGACACAAGTCACCTCGTAGCGCTCGTTTTCCTTGTTGTCTCGCCACCGTGAATTTATTTGGTTTTAAGAAACATTTTGTTCTCCCCACACTGGTTCTTTCTCAACACAATCATGTTTATCTAACCTTCTTTTCCTCGAGCAAGCGAGGACCTTGTGGCCTCCAACCTTCACAAACCCTCGGGGAAAATCGCAACTCAAAAGGTTCTTTGTGACTCTTAGCCCTATGGGTCTTCAGCCTCCACGAGTGACCAAAGATGGCTTAAAGAAACTTGCTCAAATAATTTCCAGTCATAGGAAAATGTGAAATCAAACAATGGTTAGCTCCCTTTTTGGGTTCCTTCAATTGGCTATTATGTGTGATCCTCAATTTTCATCTTCTGACATAGCGAAGATCATCACCGTCATGTGGTCTATCTGGCACTCGAAAAACCGAAAGGTACATGATGAGGATCCCCTGGACCCTCGTTCTTCGGTCATTAGAGTCCAGGAGGACCTGGCTCTATTGGACATCTCAAAGTCTTGGGCGGCGTTTCTTCCTAGCCACGGATTGTTTGGAAGATTCAAAACGCTATAGATTTTGAAGTGCGTGCCGAAATTACGATATGTTTTCGTTGTTGAGCAGATTTTTAAAAGTAGATCTTATTTGAGTATGTTTTAGGCAACTTTTGTATTGACAGAAGTCACCTCGTAGCGCTCGTTTTTCCTTGTTGTCTCGCACGTGAATTTATTTGGTTTTAAGAAACATTTTGTTCTCCCACACTGGTTCTTTCTCAACACAATCATGTTTATCTAACCTTCTTTTCCTCGAGCAAGCGAGGACCTTGTGGCCTCCAACCTTCACAAACCCTCGGGGAAAATCGCAACTCAAAGGTTCTTGTGACTCTTAGCCCTATGGGTCTTCAGCCTCCAAGAGTGACCAAAGATGGCTTAAAGAAACTTGCTCAAATAATTTCCAGTCATAGTAAAATGTGAAATCAGACAATGGTTAGCTCCCTTTTTGGGTTCCTTCAATTGCCTATTATGTGTGATCCTCAATTTTCATCTTCTACATAGCGAAGATCATCACCGTCATGTGGTCTATCTGGCACTCGAGAAACCGGAAGGTACATGATGAGGATCCCCTGGACCCTCGTTCTTCGGTCATTAGAGTCCAGGAGGACCTGGCTCTATTGGACATCTCAAAGTCTTGGGCGTTTCTTCCTAGCCACGGATTGTTTGGAAGATTCAAAACGCTATAGATTTTGAAGTGCGTGCCGAATTACGATATGTTTTCATCGTTGAGGAGATTTTTAAAATAGATCTTATTTGAGTATGTTTTAGGCAACTTTTGTATTGACACAAGTCACCTCGTAGCGCTCGTTTTTCCTTGTTGTCTCGCCACCGTGAATTTATTTGGTTTTAAGAAACATTTTGTTCTCCCACACTACACAATCATGTTTATCTAACCTTCTTTTCCTCGAGCAAGCGAGGACTTGTGGCCTCCAACCTTCACAAACCCTCGGGGAAATTCGCAACTCGAAGGTTCTTTGTGACTCTTAGCCCTATGGGTCTTCAGCCTCCACGAGTGACCAAAGATGGCTTAAAGAAACTTGCTCAAATAATTTCCAGTCATAGGAAATGTGAAATAAAACAATGGTTAGCTCCCTTTTTGGGTTCCTTCAATTGGCTATTATGTGTGATCCTCAATTTTCATCTTCTGACATAGCAAGATCATCACGTCATGTGGTCTATCTGGCACTCGAGAAACCGGAAGGTACATGATGAGGATCCCCTGGACCCTCGTTCTTCGGTCATTAGAGTC